>SNQJ01S0034814.1:61482-89002 GCA_010110895.2 Picea sitchensis | reverse complement strand
TTTCTATTATGACCCCAATTTTGAAATCTCATAGCCATTCTATTGGGACTGATTTGGCAACAATCTAGGTACTTTGTCAAATTTATGTGCTCATGAACTAAGATGCCTCTCCAATAAACTATCAAACTCCTCCAAAAGTGGATCTCATAGATAAATGGGCAAGCAATGGTGCATTAGTTGTTATAACAACTCCTTAAACATAGGGAGACCTCAATATGCATGCCAATAAGATGTGGGACACTCCTCAAATCATGCTAATCAATCCCACATAAAGTGGATCTACATAGATATAAGTATAAAGTGTGCAATGGTTGTTAAAACATCCCCTTAAAACAAGGATGCACTCAAAGAATGTTGATGAAACCTCTATCTATGCATTGTGACCAAATCAAACTCCTCATCAATTGCACCAAGGCATAGATCCATGTGTAAACAACCAATCCTCATTAATCCAAAGGCCAAAAGAGTGGAACGACCTAGGAGAATGTGCATCCAAGGGTGATGCGACCTCCAAAGATAAGCATCAAGTATCTAGAACATGTGTCACAATGTGAAACCAAGTGCTCAAACCATCACATCATCTCCAAAACCATGTGTAAAAGAGGAGTGCGTTCTAGGAATATGTCAACAAGTGACATGCTCTTTGAGTGATGCACTTCCCAATCAAGGATCCCTTGGCATGCGTCCTAGATATTCATGCCAAAAGTGTGGAGCATTCTTCTAGAACACATCTCATTCATCCAAGTAACCATCATCAATATCTAGGTGCACAAAAACCAATATGAATGCCAACAAGCTAAAACAAACCGATGCACCACCTCCATGAGCCACCAAGTCACATAATGAGCCATAATACTTAAGGAGAACCCTTAGTTGATGGGTTTCCCTCTTAATGTAATGTACTAAGGGTCATTCAAATGTATAATCATGTGTGCAATACCTTCATCAAGGCTATCGCTCCATCAAGATCAAACATGGAAACCTCCAAAACATTAATGAAAATGCCCAAAGGGTGACTATCCATGAATAGATATGCATCAAAGAAGCACCATATTGGCTTAAAAGCCAATTCCAAATGCAATCTGCTTGGGTAGGGTCTTCGAAATTGGGACAAGCCTCATGCTATATGAGGGGTAACATGGGGGATTAGGGGTGGAGTTTTGGTTGGCCCTTGCAATAGTATTATTCATGGCAGCTTTAGTCATTGTTGCATTACTGACATCTGTTAACCCCGATGCTCAATGCGAGATGGGTGTCAGTTGGTTTGGAGGATAGGTAGGTGTGTCCATTTCACAATGTTTGGTCTGTTTGGATTTCAAATAAGCTAAGCGTATTTGCCTTGCTTGCCTTCTACCAGGGGATCCCCTCTAAGGCCCAGTTGGCAAAGAGTGGACTCTCCAACAGTCTTTTCCCTATTTTCCACCCTTCAGAGACGGTGAAACACATCTTTTGGGGGTGCTAGTTCACTAAAAGTTGTTGGAAATACATTCAAGACCACAATTAGTTCTTTTTCATGGCAGGATTCACTAGCGTGCTGCTTTTTTTGGTGATTGCAACTATCTGGTTCACACCTCTGTCATGCGATCTGGCAGTGCTTGAGAGTTTCTGCCTTATTTTCCCTTTGGAAGATCAGTTGTAACCTTGTTTATGAGCATGCGCTTAGCTCTTTGTCTACTTTTTGTGCCATGTGACATGACGAGGTACATCATCAGCTATTGGCTAATGGTGCCTTGTTGATCAAGGATGCACAAGCTTTAGAGTCCTTGGCATACTAAGATTTTATCTCAGTTTTAGTAGCATTACGGAAGAGGTTATAAAACCCGTTATATATAGCCTTCTACCTTTTGATTTGCTGTTTGTAAATATTTTTCTGTAAATATAAGACTTATTTTTCAAATTAAAAAAATGTGGAGGTTAGGGATTAGGTGGTTAAATTACCTTCACAACTTAGTAATGCTATACTTGTCATGAGACATGATGTAAGTGTATGAGAGATGTATTGCTGAAGCATAATTAATAAAATACATTCATTATTTTCTCTTTCCACCGTTGTTCTATGAATGTGTGCAGTATGCACCCTAAATTCTTATATATATATATATATATATATATGTGGAGTATCATGTACCGAGGGTAACACACAAACTAAAACTATACAACTCTTATCACCTAATGTAAATGTAAAAAGAACTGTGGTGTCTTGTTGTGCTACAAGGTTGAAAAATTGTTCCTACCTGACTGGACTATTCATTTGTATAAGCTGGAAATGCACATCTCTCTTGATCTTCATGTTCTTAATTAGGTGATTAGCAGTCATTTGGCTTCTGTCATGTGGGTTTTAATTAATTCTTGTCTGCACGCATGAGAATTCTGCATGTTCGCCTTGAAATTAAGGCTGAATCTAGGATGTTTGCTATTGTTATAATTTTAGAAGTTACAGTTATCTTCTTTAACATTCATTAACAATTGCATGTAATAGGACACAACACAGAACACATAACTTGACTCCCGAAAAGACACAACCCTAAGAGGGGCCGTTTTGACTTTTACAATAAGGATAACAATAAAATAATAATTTCTTTTGAGCCGATTTATACAATAAGATTACAATAACCTTATCGAGGTTTGACCAATACAAATACAAAAGAATATCTTCCGTAATTACATCAAAATATCAACACTCCCTCTTAACTAGGAAGGTATTCTTTGTTGCCACATGAGCTCATGATCATTGACTGTTGAACATATGAATCTATACATCATCGGATATCCATAGTACAACATGGCTTCACAACCAATGCATCCAAGGCCTATGGGTAGCTCTCAAATAGATTCAACATGTCACCATGACATCCACTACCTCGCAATGCATATGTACCTCATCATGTGCACCCCTATGACTTCATAGCGAATGCATCCAAGGCCTGTGGGTAGCTCTCAAATAGATACAACATGTCCCCAGGACATCCACTACTTCGCAATGCTTATGTACCTCGTCACTCCCTCTGTAGAGGGACCACGCCAAGCTTGTCCCTGAAGTGCTCGAACTTCGTCCTCGACAGTGGCTTGGTCAACACGTCCGCAACCTGCTCCTCGATAGTCATGTATTGAAGCCTCACTGCTCCCCTCTGCACCATATCCATGATATAGTAATATTTGATCTCGATATGCTTCGACCTGTCATGGAACACCTGATTCTCTGACAACTTCATGCAACTCTGGTTGTCACACCAAATGCAGGTCGTCTCCAGTTTGAGGCCAAATAACCTAGACAACAACTTTCAAAGCCACACTGCTTCTCTACATGCTGCACATGCTGCCACATATTTAGCCTCATCTGTACTGAGTGCTACACATGACTGCTTCTTGCTGCTCCACGAAACCATATTGGAGCTTAGAGTGAAGCAATATGACGAAGTACTCTTCCGATCAGGAATGCTGCCTGCCCAATCTGAATCCGAATATCCATATAACCCGAACTCATGGTCTGTCACATATCTGAGACCATAATCCAATGTACCCTTAAGGTGCCTTATCACATGTTTTGCTGCGACCAAATGAACCTGCTTGGGCTGCTCCATATACTGACTCAGGGTGTTCATAGCGAAACATATATCCGGTCTCGTGCTCGTCAAGTACATCAATGAAGCCACCATCTTCCTGTATAAAGTAACATCCACATTCTCTGAAGTCGTATCTTGCAACAACTTCAGATTTGATACCATAGGTGTAGCCATTGCCTTGCAATCCAATATTCTGAACCTCTTCAGGATTTCCACTGCATACTTCCCTTGATTCAGAAAAATCTCATCCTGTCTCTGCCATACCTCGAGACCCAAAAAGTAATGCATCATCCAAAGATCTTTCATCTCAAACTTAGCAGCCAGTTTTCTCTTACACTCTGAGATGAGTTTTTCCACACCGGTTAGAAACAGGTCATCCACATACAGTAGTAGTATTACCATACCATCATCCACAACCTTAAAGTAAAGGTTAGGATTTGCACTGCTCTTTGTAAATCCTAAGCTTGTCAGAAAGCTGTCGATCCTGCCATACCATGCTCTGGGTGCCTTCTTTAATCCATATAAATACTTCTTCAATATGCACACATGTGTCTCCCTGTCATGTACCTCGAACCCTTGTGGCTGCTCCACATATACTTCCTCTTTTATTTCACCATTCAAGAAGGTTGTCTTCACATCCATCTGATGCACCTTTCATTTCATTACTGCGAGCAATAAAAGTACAGTCCCGATCGAGGTATATATCGCCACAGGAGCAAATGTCTCCTCATAGTCAATGCCCTCCTTTTGAGAGAATCCTCGAGCCACAAATCTAGCCTTATACTTTTCAATACTGCCATCAACTGTATGTTTCGTTTTGTAGATCAATTTTGAACTTACTACCGATTTCTCCTTCGGTCTGGGACCACATCCCAAACATCATTCTTTACTATGGATTGATATTCCTCCCCCATGGCATCCTTCCATACCCTCTTTTTTGCAGCCTCTTCATAACTGTCCTCCCCATGGCATCCTTCCATACCCTTTTTTTTGTAGCCTCTTCATAATTGGACAGTTTTGCATGCATGATATCACACAAACATGCTACATAGCTAGAATACGCTTCTTTACTTTCCTCGAGATATTTTTCTGCGGAACCATATCTCTTCAAGAGATCTTTGATGAGCCTGCGCTCAAGATGGTCTCTACGTATAGGCATCTTTTGTCGGCCTCTCGGTGGTTCCTCGGGCTTCATGTCATTATCCTTATGAATGACTTCCTTTGGTCTAACCGCTTATGCCTCTAGAACTCTAGTAACTTCATTCTCCTCCTCATGAACCTTTTTTGCATAGCTTGTTTTGATTTGCTAAAAGATGCACTCTCATCGAAGGTGACATCTCGACTAATCTCAACTTTCTAGTGACTGGGAATATATATCCCGTATGCCTTTGAAGCTGATGTCACTATAACCAACAAATATGCAATTATTTCTAGATGGATCCAATTTTGTCCTCTTTTCCTAGACATGTACAACAATGCAGGCGTAAACCAAATATCCTTAGATGGTCGACTTCCGAATTCTCTCCTGAAAAAATCTCCTCCGGTAGTCTTTGTTTTTCTGGTACTTTGGGACTTTGTTCGTGACGCATACGTCAGCTTTTGCCGCTTCGGCCACGATGCATAGGTAGATCATGGATCATGGATCATAGCCTTCACTGCTTCCATGATCGGCCCCATTTCTTTCTTTCTACTATTTCATTCTCATTGAGAATTGTAGAGTAAAAATTCCTCCGTAATCCCAAATTTCCTTTGCAAGATTCTTTGAATTCTCGAGAATTTACATGTACAGCTGAGCCATTCTCGAGGATACAAGACCCTAGACGAGATCTAGGCACCCGCTGCACTCCTGGGATATGTGATCCGAGACATATATTGATAAAGACCCTGTAGTTAGTAATGTGGCCCCCGGTTTGTAATCAGGTAACCATGCCCTGGCATGGGAGTCTAACTGGGGACTAAGCAGGCCAAGACCCTAGGTTCAGAATCAGGCCCCTGGTTTGTGTCCAGGGTACCCATGCCTGCATGGAAGTCTTGGTCCGGGACTGGGCATTTAAGACCCTAGATATTCTAGGGCCCCTGGACTAGGTCAGCCTGCAGTAAATCCATGCCTCCTGGCATGGGAGTCTTGGTCTGGGACTAAGCATTGAAGACCCTAGGTTTGTAATCAGGGCCCCTGGTCTGTAACCAAGGTAACCATGGGCATGGGAGTCTCTTGGTCTCGGGACTGAAGCTACTGAAGACCCTAGGGTTTGTAACCGTGGCCCCCTCGGCTGGGCAATCAGTGGGTAACCATGCCTGGTGCATGGTAGTCTTTGTTTGTAACCAAGCACTTAAAGACCCTGTTACATCTAGGCCCCCGACTGGGTCCAGGGTGCTCATTCCTACGGGCATGGGTTGATCCTGGTCTTGCACCTATGTGTGAACTTGATGGTACATGACCTTCATCTTAAGAAGGGCACGACCACAAGTGAGATAACATCTCTATGCAAAGTGATGATAAAGTATGAGGTTCACCATGATCGGTTGAAATGAGTAATGCCGCAAATTCATGTCAAGTTCTGGTTATCTCTTTCTTTGTTTGGTCCCTATGTCTCTTGGTCACTTGTTTGTGGGCTTTGGTTTTGTTTTGGGGTTTTTTTAACTTGAGGGTTAATTTAATTTAATTTAATATAATCACATGTTTAAATTTCACCTAAACATGTGATTTAATTTGATTTATTTTATTATTAATTTAATACCCTCCTACCCCAACCTTAAAAACTATTTAAAGAACCTTCCCCCTCACTTGTTTAGACACATACTCTCTATTGTGACACCCCTCAGGACTCCGCCATGGGAGTCTCCCCGGAACTGCATGCCTCACCCAGCTTTTGGTCAGAAGGCCTCTGCCTTGGTAATTTTGTGGTGCGTACTCTATGCTTGTCAGCCTCCTATCCCTCGCTGGAGGGTTCCGCAGCCTACCTTTTGGGATGTACCCTCGCGGACTACTGAGGTACCGTGGTTCCGCTGGAAAGCACACCGTGGCCCCGCCGAGGAGGTGCCGAAGTTCTGCCTTCGGCGTACTGCGGGTTCTCATGGAGGAGGTAATTGGTTCTCACTGAGGGTGCACCAAGCAGCCTACCGAGAGGGTACTCACGCCTGTCAAGGTGCTATGTCCCCGTGACATTAAGTCACGTCCATTCTAAGCAAGCAAGAGTCACTGCCCTTCTTTCCACCTCTCACTTTAGGGTTTGGGTTCCACTGCGGGGGTTTTCGCTTTCTGTGTCTTGACCGTGGTGGTTTGGAAAGATTCATCAATCTGGCTAGAGATCTTACATAGATCACAACCAGCTTTATACTGAGCATAAAAACTCAGATCTATCTCTCCTATGGTTGTCCTTTGATTCAGTGGTAAGGCCATTGCCGCATGCCCTAACTGGGCTATTGTTTAAAGGATCAGATCTGCGTTATTTTCATTGCTTGTCTTTTGTTGTTACACTTGTATAGTTTGCTCAGAATTAGACTTTAGATCTAATGTTACCCTTGGACTGTTTTTGCTCGCAAAAGAAATTAAATCAGTCAGATGCAAAGAGGTTTTTGTATTATTGTTAGAACTAAGTTGCAGATCTACACTTGACAGTACTGTTATACATGCTTGAGAGATCTTATCTCTGCTTCGAATCTGAGTCTTAATAACTCATTGATTGAAGTTTCCTGGTTGATTACATGCATAGATCATGACTGTAGAGTATTGAGATATCTCTATCTAGTTAGGGTTTACAAGATACTGTTAATCTAGATTTCTTGACTATGCAATATTAATATCAGATTTACATCCCATCAAGGTCTCTTGTTCATTAACAGCTCAGACTTCAGAATCTTGCATACTTTTAAAAAGAGATCTGTTTCACCCTAAAAAAACGCTAACATTGTTTCAGAGCTGTAGGGTGTACTAAGTCAAATCTGAAGTGAGTTTGCACTGATCCATTTTGTTTTAGGGTTATTTGACAGATCACATCCATGTCAAAGTTAGCACTCAAGGCTGAAGACAGACTAAAAGGGGCGGAAGACTTCACTGCATGGAAATTCAGGATTATGAGCTTGTTTGCAGGACACGAACTGGAAGACTTTATAACCCGAGAAGTAGAAGAACCTACTTCACCAACAGCAAGGGCAGCCTTCAAAAGGAAACAAAACAAAGCCAGAAACATCATCCTCAACTCTGTCAATAACAACTTGGTACATATCATAGGTCAGATAAAGCATCAAAGCATTCTTTAGAATCCGATCTATATGGGCAGAAGATATCCGCCAGAAAAGAGTCTTGAAGAAACAAATGCCATACTATGAAATGGGAAAGAATGACTCAGTAGCCACCTTCTTTTCAAGGATCTCCCACGTTAAAGATCAGCTGGTTGCAAAGGTTGGTTGGGTTTCCCTTCCATTCACAGAGGCAAGGAAGACTCCCAACTATTTGGGGAGTTTTTCTTGCTCTCAAAGAACGGAAGAGAAACCCATCCCACCTTGCTAGACTGTGGCATGACTGATTGGAAGAGGAAGGAATAATGAACAGAAGAAAAGACTCTTCATTTCTAATAAGAACATGCTCTAGCGTTAAGAAGAAGAAGAGATGGAAGAAGTTCCCACAGTCAAAAGGAAAAGGTAAGAAACCCAAAAGTAATCTCTCTCATTTCAATCCACATCCGTCTAAAGTAAATTGTTACAATAGTGTCCTATCTTTCCACAATAAGAGATCAAGTAGGAACCCTCCCACTCAAAGAAGTCAAAGGAAGGTTTCAAAGGAGGCCTCAAAGTTTCAAGCCTCAGTTGCAAATGAAGAAGCTAAACTCAAGAAGAGCCTCAAAGAAGGCAAAACAGGGCTGCAACTAAAGAGCAATAATTACAGAAAGAACATTACCTTGTTTCAAATTGGTACCATCACCAAATCGGAGGAGATTTGGTTGATAGACAAAGGAGCCTCAAAAGCACATGACTTGTTTCAAGCAAAACCTTGAAAATTATTAAGACAGAAATTACAAGGCAAAGTTGAATTAGGCGACGAAGGCACCTACGAGATAAAAGGTTTTGGCTCTATTTCTTTAGACCAGGTACATAAATAATTTCATCAATGTGAAATTATTTATGTACCTGGTCTAAATAAAAATTTAATTTCAGTTCCAGGATTAGAAGGTAAAGGTTATACAATAATTTTTCCTTAAAGGGCAAAGCCTCTATGCTTTCCAAATAAAGATTTCTATACTGCTATAACTACTGGAACTCGTGAGAGTGTGGCTTGTATAAGATTCTCAAAGTCGTCATTCAAGCTTTAGTTAATGAACGCCAAATCCTTATGAAGCTTTGGCATCAGGAGGCTAGGGCACCCTCCTGGCTTCAACGCTTCCAGTTTGCAAAAGATGGTGACATGCCTAGATTTTCTGCTGAATTCATATAACATCTGTAAAGGTTGTCTGCTTGGAAAGAACACTAAGAAACCCTATCCTCTTTGCAACAGAAAATCATCGGGAGTTTTAGATCTAATTCACTCGGATCTCTGTGGCCTCGGCGGTTCCTGCACCTTCAATGAGTGGTTGTATTTATTACATCATATTTATTGATGATTGTTCTCGCAAAACCCGGATATATTTTTGAAAACTAAAGATGAATCTTTTAGCGAATTTCAAGATTTCAAGAATCTAGTTGAAAACCAAACAGGAAAGAAGATAAAAATCTTGAGAACGAACAATGTGGGTGAGTATACCTCCAATGAATCCAATGACTTTTATGCAAGAGAAGGCATTAAAAGAGAGTTGACAGTTCCTTACAACCCTCAACAAATGGAGTAGCCGAACGTAAGAACAGGACCATCTCTGAAGCAACCAGGGCCATGATGCTGCACGACGTAACTTGCCACTTTGGGCGAGGGTCACAAGATCGCAAAGATACATACGTAACAAGTGTCCCCACAAAAGTATTTCTGATGTAAAACTCTGGTTGAAGTTTTCAATGTGCTGTAAACCGGTCATTGAACATCTCGAATTTTAAGTACCACTACATTCACATACCAAAAGAGAAGAGGACCAAACTCGAGCCGTCCGAAAGAAAGGAATTTTTGTGGGTACAGTGAAACATCAAAGGCCTACAGAATCTATATCCTGAAACAACATAATATTGAAGTCGATGTAACCTTCCTATGAAACAGTTTTTCCGACGCGGCTGTAGGATTTAACATGTGATCCAGAGAGCAAGAAGCTCCACGTATTACGACTCTCATTCTTCCGATGAATGTAGATGTGGAGGAAGTCCCCAGATTGAAATGCATCCAGCCAAGGACTCCAATTGAGTTCCCCGGCTGGAGCTCAAGTTAAGAGGAAAACGCAAACAGGTCGTGGAAATTTTGAAGGAAGCGAAAGGCACTTCAAGACCGAAAGTTGGCACTTTCAGAAAGCAGGAAACCGCATAAGCAATTGTGTCTAATTTCTGCTATTCATCAGAATTGATTCCTGAGTTTCCACCTTTGCCGGAGCGCGGGGTTAAACATCAAGTATGGAAAGATGCCAAGGTATGAAGAATATAATTCGATCTTAAAAAAAATGATGTTTGGACACCGCTCCTCGTGGCCTCGCAAATAAACTGTGGTAATCCCTAAATGGTGGCTTCTTTGGCTGTGCACAAAGTATACAAACAGATGGCAGCGTTGAAAAGCATAAGGCTAGATTTGTGGCTCATGGTTTCTCCTAAAGAAGGCATTGACTATGACGAGATCTTGCTCCTGTTGCAAGGTATTCATATATCAGAACTATTATCTCACTTGAAGCAGTATTTGGATGGAAATTAAATCAGATGGATGATAAGCCAAGACCGGCCTTCCCTAACGGGAAGTCGAAGAAGAAGTTTACATTGAGCAACAAGAAGGATTTAAGTTGTCATAGAAAGAAGATTATGCGTGTAAATTAAAGAAAGAAATCTATGGACTAAAACAAGCACCAAGAGCTTGGTATGGCAGAATTCACAGCTTCTTACAGAGTCTTTGATTTACCAAGAGCATAGCAGAACCAAATCAGACATAAAAGTTGTCTGCAAATCAACCAAAGGTCAAGTAGTTCTTTATGTGGATGACTTGTTCCTCACTCGTGCTAAGCATCCAGATAGCTCGGATTTGGCGAGGGAGCTTTTTGAAGATTTTGAAATGAAAGATTTGGGGCTAATGCACTACTTTCTAGGTTTAGAAGTTTGGCAGAAACCGGGAGAGATTTTTCTCTCACAGATTAAATATGCCATTGATATCCTCCACAGATTTGGTATGATGGACCGTAAGTCCATGACTACCCTAATGATCTCAAATTTGAAGAAACTTCAAGATCAAGTCACTGGTTCAGATCCAGAAGACCCCACCGCAGGCTGCATGTATCATTGATCGTTGATGGCTCACATAATGGCGACCGTATATCCGCATAGCCGTTTAATGCCCCGAGCTGCCTATGTGTGATCCAAAACATATTCACATGATTGCAGTGAAACACATCTTAAGATATTGTCGGGGACCTTTATAGCCTGCGGCCTCTCTCAGATACACATCCAGTTGGGGTGTGATGTTACATGGTTTCACAGATTCTGGTTGGATGGGCAGATAGGACCGGAAGAGTACTTCCGGAAACTGCTTCAGTTTAGGATCCACAATGATCTCTTAGTCAAGGCGAAAGTAGGGATCCATTGCACAAAATACAACAGAAGCTGAGTACATTACAACAAGTGATCCTAGCAAGGAAGCAATATGGCTAAAAAAATTAGTTTTTGGGTTGTTTGATGACAAGCTAAAGGCTACGGTGGTTCACTGTGATAATAAAAGATGCATAAAGCTCACAGAGAACCCTATGTTTCATGACGATCCAAACATATTGAAATGAGATATCATTATATCCGGATATGATTCGCAGGAAATTTCACTAATATATGTCTGGACAAAATATAATCGCATTAACAGACATCTTCACCTCAAGCCTGGAGAAAGTTTTGTATACCTCGACAAGCTTGGTGGTCGGTGAATACCTCTTGCCGAGAGGGAGTGTTGAAATTTACATGCAGCTAGCCGAGAGCCATTCTCGGGAGATAAGACCCTAGACGATCTAGGGCAACTCCGCTGCACCTCGATATGTGATTCCGAGATATATATTGATAAAGACCTCTAGGTTAGTAATCAG
Organism: Picea sitchensis; assembly: GCA_010110895.2. Classification (NCBI taxonomy): domain Eukaryota; kingdom Viridiplantae; phylum Streptophyta; class Pinopsida; order Pinales; family Pinaceae; genus Picea; species Picea sitchensis. The sequence continues at coordinate 77,262 of SNQJ01S0034814.1, read as the reverse complement.
TGGCCCCCCTCGCTTGTAACTGTGGTAAATTCATGCCCGGGGCACGGGAGTCTTGGTCCGGGACCAAGCATTTAAGACCCTAGGTTCATAACCAGGGCCCCTGGTTAGTAAACAGGTAATTCATGCCTCAGTACAGTCTTCGTCCGACTAGCATTTAAGACCCTAGATTCTAGGCCCCCTGACTGGCAGCTGTGGTAACCATGTCTGTGGCATGGGAGTCTTGGTCCGGGGACCAAGCATTGAAGACCCTAGGTTTGTAACTGGCCCCGTTAGTAACCAGGTACCATGCCCGCATGGGAGTCTTGACCGGGACCGCTACTGAAGACTTAGGTTTGTAACTGGGGGCCCCGGTTAGTAACTGCGGTAACCATGCCTCGGCATGGGAGTCTTGGCTCTGAAATCAAGCACCTCAAAGACCCTCTAGTTACATTTGTGGCCCCTGGATCGGGTCCAGGGTGCTCATGCCTACCGGCATGGGTTGATCCTTGGTCTTTGACCTTGGAGTGAAACTTGATGGTACATGACCTTCATCTTAAGAAGGGCACGACCAATAAGTGAGATAACATCTTATGCAGTGATGATAAAGCATGAGGTTCACCATACGATTTGTTGAAATGAGTAATGCCACCATGTCAAGCCCCTGGTTATCTTTGTTTGGTCCCTTGGTCTCTTTGGTCAATTTGTCATGGGCTTTGGTTTTTGTTTCGGGGCTCTAACTTGAGAGGGTTAATTTAATTAATTTTAAATATATCAACTTCATGGCTGCTTAAATTTCAAATTTTAAAATTACGTGGATTTAATTTGGATTTATTTTATTATTAATTTAATACCCTCCTACCCCTACCTAAAACTATTTAAAGAACCTTTCCTCACTTGTTTGTGACACATACTTCTATTGTGATACTCTCCTTTCAGGATCGCCGCGGGAGTCTCCGGGAAATCGCGGCGGCTCTCACCAGCCTTTACCGTGAGTTCTCACCTTGGTAATTTTGTGGTGCGCCTCTTATGCTTGCCGGGCCTCCTATCTCCGTTGAGGGTTCCAAGGAACCACCTTTGGATGTACCGCGACTGGCCGGAGGTACCGCGGTTCCTCACAGCACACCGCGGCCCCTGCTTGAGGAGGCAGTGCCTAGTCTTGGCCGAAAAATGCGGCCCCGCCATGGAGGAGGTATCGCGGTTCTCACCAGGGTACTGCTGTTTCACCGAGGGTACCACGCCTGTCAAGGTGCCATGTTCCATTATGTCATTGGCCCATTCTACAAGAGCCACCGCCCTCTTTCCACCTCACCTTTAGGGTTTGGGTTCTTACCGTAGTTTTCGCTTTGTGTCTTGACTGTAGGGTTTTGAAAGATTCATCAACGGGTACAGAGATCTTACATAGATCGAACTAAATTTTATATCGGTGCATAAAATCCCATCTATCTCTCCTGTGGTTGTGCTTTGATTCAGTGGTAAGGCCACTGCCAGTTATGCTCCTAATCTGCTATTGTTTAGAGGATCAGATCTGAGTTATTTTTCATTGCTTGTCTTTTGCTGTTACACTTGTATAGTTTGCTTCTTAATTGACTTAGATTCATCAAGCACTTGGACCTGCTTTGCTTCCGCAAAAGAAATTGCAATCTGGCCAGATGAAAAAGAGGTTTTTGTATTATTGTTAGAACTAAGTTGTAGATCTACATTTGACAGTACTGTTATACATGCTTGAGAGATCTTATCTCTGTTTCGAATCTGAGTCTTAATAACTCATTGATTGAAGTTTCCTGTTTGATTACATGCATAGATCATGACTGTAGAGTATTGAGATATCTCTATCTAGTTAGGGTTTACAAGATACTGTTAATCTAGATTTCTTGACTATGCAATTTTAATATCACTTTACATCCTAACGTCCCTTGTCTATTAACGCTCAGACTTCAGGAATCTTGCATACTTTTTAAAAAAAGAGACTCTGTATTGTCTCTACCCTAAAAATCTAACACTAAGAATTCTCCTTCCATTATCTAATCAGTAAAGATCTTTTATCTTCCGTGTTTCTACCAAAGGCTTTAAATTCTTTGAATTTCACAAAAACTTGCATTCTTTGATTTCAACAAATAGATCCAAGTTTTACGTGAGTAATCATCAATAAAATACACATAATATACAACCTCATTAGTGAGTCACGGACATCGCCCACACATCCGAAAGTAATCGATATGTCTAATACTCTTTTGGCTCTGCTATCCCTGTTGGGAAAGGAGTGCTACATGTTCTTGCCTTGTGCGCAACCTTTGCACATGTTGTCTGGCTTTTCTTGTATCTCTAGTTGTCTTGTCACCATCTTGCTCACACTCTGTAGGGCCTTGTAATGGTGGGTGAGAAAATCTCCTATGCCATAATTCAATGGGATTCATGTTGTCGTGAATTAATGTTGAATCTGATCGCCCTTTCAAATTGTAGAGTCCTCCCTCTTGAACTCCAATCACCACAACATCATCAAAAGTCTTTCCTCTAGGCCACTTAAGAACTTGTCCATCAATAAATGCAATTTTGTAACACTTCTCATCCAATGTTGAAATCGAGAGAAGTTTGTTCTTCAATCCATGAACATAGAGAACTTCTTTCATCTTCATTGGCTTTCCTAAGTCTAAACTTGTAGGAGGCTTCTCCTACTTTGATAAGATATCCGATAGTCATATCCCAATTTCACCTATGTAGTGAATCCTTATGAGTAAGGTTAGATAATGAGTCTTTATAACCTATCATGTGTTTGGAAGCACCACTGTCCACCACCCAAATGTCACTTCCATGAGTGACAGCTCCTATAAGCGATGAGATAAGAACATACTCCTCATCACTTGATTCACCTTCCTCTGCAACCTTCTTGGGTGGCTCACCATCTCAACTGTATGAACATGATGCCTTTTAAATTTCCTCTCTTGTCCTAATGAGGGAACAACCCCAGCAATGTGTCCCATTCTATGACAAACAAAACATCCGAGCATTTGGGTTATTTCCGCCCTTCCGGAACTTCAGTGAGGAGGGTTCTTTTCTCATCGCTTTCCTTTCTGTGTATGTACAGGGCTTCTGACCATCATTTGTCATCTTCTCTTCTCTTGTTGTCGTCCTTCCTTTTTCTTGGTTGCAATCTTCCCATGGCCTATTGAACTTGGGTAGATTCATTCTTGAGCATATCCTTTGAATAAATGTATCCCATGAGGGGAGGCTATTCAAGGTGGTTATCACCATTTCTTCTACATTCATTGTGTCACCAATGGATTCTATCTACTCCTTGATCCGGTTCACTCTTCAGAAGTAAGAGTGGATATTTTCTGAATTATGCATCCTCACATTATTTAACTAAGTTCTCAAGGTCATTCTTCATTGGATGTTGTTGCTCTTCAAATAAGTAAGGCATCTATCATTTCTTTGGAGTGGATAATGAAGATACATGATGAATAAGATGGTCCTTAAAGGAGTCTCTGCGAACAATTTCGCTGACCATATCCTTCTTGTGCTTGCTTTAGCCTCATCTCCCTCTATAGTTCAAACCTCTTCTTTAGTAACTTCTCTAGATCATGTTCTCTAGGAGGAGGGATAATTGCATTCGTGCCTCAAGTTGTCAGCTCCCTCCCACTTCTCATCAATCTTGGTTCTGGAAGTCGTCTTTCCTCTAAATCACAAATTTTGGATTCTAAATATCTGATCCAGGGAAAAGATGCACTCCACTAGGGCACACATGTTGGTGGTCTTGTCTTGTTTGGAAACCACTCCTATCAAGAAAATGACTCCTTTTTTCTTCTAGTTCTGCGAACTGTCTTCTATTTAGGCCTGCTCTGATACCATGTTATAATTTTAGAAGTTACATTTATGTTCTTTAACATTCATTAACAATTGCATGTAATAGGATCACTGAAAGATAAACAATCACATAACACAAGATATATCCTGGGAAACCCTCTTGGGGGAGAAAACCCAACAACCAATTCTTCAGTATAGATTCCTTCAACCAATACAATGTTACGTTATAGCTCTCCACAAATAGACCAAAACCAAGATACCGAAGATCAAGAAACCAAGACCTCCTGCGCTAGACCTCCTTTGCTATGCTCCAAATACACAAGAGAAGGCGAGTTGTGTGTGTATACAAATGAGAGGAATTTGACCTCTATTTATACACATAACTTGACTCCCGAAAAGATGCAACCCTAAGCGGGGCCGTTTTGACTTTTACAATAAGGATAACAATAAAATAATAATTTCTTTTGAGCCGATTTATACAATAAGAATACAATAACCTTCTCGAGGTTTGACCAATACAAATACAAAAGAATATCTTCCATAGTTACATTAAAATATCAACAGCTATTACGTTTATTGCAGCATCTAAAACTAATGACATGAAGTATGATCTCAAATTTTCGATTTTGGTTGTGATGTCTTCCATATTTTTCGGATGTGATGTCATATGAATGTACTTGTAATTTGGTATGAGATAAAGTGGTTCTTTTCATTCCCGATGACAATAATTTTTACTGATTGTGTCTTCTTTGTAATTTGGTACGATAAAGAGATTCATTATATATTTATGACTCATGTAGAAATTTATCTTTCTTAGGCACACATTGATGTTAAGGATTAGAGGATGTAAACATTATTGTTGATGAAATTATCACATGTGAATGCACACTCTTCTCAAGGTTAACACATTTTAAATTTTATATTTTGATGTTGCATTTAAAGGTAAAAAAGATGGTTCATGCTGGACAAGAGGTTGTTGTTGTTGGAGGTCCCCAAAGCCTTCATCGTCATGAGAAGTTAGCAATTGCTGTCTCTAAAGCTCTGCGCAGTCACTCTCTCCATGAGACAAATACAGATGGTCGTTTTCATGTTCGGACTAGAACATATCTGGATGGTTCTATTCTTAGAGAAGTACGTGGTTGTCCTTCAAACCTTATTTGGTGTTCCAGTGATTTACATCTATGCTATAGATTACACAAAATCATATTTATTGTTTCAATTAATTACTACTATCGTATCAGATACATGAAAGCACCTGAAATGATTTTTAAGAATTAAAGTTGTCTTTTTAGCATTTCAAAGTAGTGCATTCTCTTGTTCTACGACATTTTTGGTACTCATCTTGAGTGTGAGATGGTTGATAGGTATTTCTTGGCACCTTGCAAGATTGCTTTAGCTCTGTCTTTTGTGTCATGTATAGATCGAGCAAGGAAAAATATTCCTAAATTGGTTCCAACATCAGCCTAGTTAGAAAATGTATTCGACGAATTAATTGGAATACATTTATGCTGAATGTATATCTGATCATATCCAGGGTTAGTTGGGCCTTATTACATGGTTAAATGTGTTTTTTTGTTTGTGCATTCTGAACATTAGAATGAAAGCATGGTTGGGTTGTGTAGAATTAATGACTGAATACTACTCGATTGGGGCATACATATAATTTCTAGTGCATAAACAGTCATCTTAGTTGTATGGTTTTAGTTCTGGATAGTTTAGATTTATAGTGGGCTGGCGTGAAGAAATTGAATGGTCAAACAATAGATCACTCCTATGAAGTACAGACTTCCCTAAATCTTGTATTTAGATGTTCTTGAGGCATAAATACTGTTTGTTTCCAAAAGTCTTCCTTAATTGCTTGGAAAAGCGTGGCACTGATTTGGGGATTTGTAGATAAAGGTTGTGCTCTAGATGTGTTTGGGCTTCTAATCTTGAACATAGTCTTCCCATTTGTATATGTTGATTATAAGTGAGAGTGCCTTCTATGCATTAGAAATTCTTTAATTTGCCTCGATCTAGATGATTGTTTAGAATCCCTACACAAGTGACTTCCCATAATAGTTTGCCACAAGTCAAATGAATCACCCTCTCTCAATAAAGATGGATTGGAATCCCTATAATGTTATACATGTAAACAATTTGTTCGATTATTATTTGAATTTTGTATCACCTAGTGGCAAATGGAATATTTTGGATTTTCTACTTTAATTCCTAGGCAAGAGCATTACGATCCTTTGGAATGTAGTTGATGTTGCCTTAGGCCAAATGATATTTTGTGGGTAGCTGGTGAAAAATTTGATTAACAAATATGATTTCAAGCTTGTTTTATGAGATAGATCTATACAAAGGAGTATACAACAACTCTACTTCCTATAGGCTTTATTTTTTCAAAAAACATTATTTGCATTGTTTTTATTTCATGGTAGACAAATTCTCATTTGTTTAGAGAGTGGGTTTCCACTGATTTCAGTGCATTTTCACTATTACAGAAATCGAGCACATAAAGAAACCAAGATAACTTGAAAGAGTTTTCCATATTGTATATCAGATTGAGAAAGCGAAAGCTTTCTTATATAGGATTATGAGCAAGTCGAGTCAATCCACTTTATGAATCTAGGATAGATCGAGAAACACAATAAAGTGAAATAAAACATAAAAGCATAAAATAAACTAAAGTCAATTTGAATTTACTAATGCCCAAGTCTAATATCTAATTGATCATTATAAGCTAATATTTACTTTAATACCCTCCCTTAATGGCCAATCTACTAACTACACCAAGCTTACCTCAAAATTTTACATATTTTTTCAGGGCCCAAAGACTTGGTGAGAATCTCTGCAATTTGGTCCTCTATGGGATAGTACTGCAGCTTGATAGATGCATCCTCTACAAGCTGTTTGATGAAGTGGCAATGTACATCAATATGTTTGGTACGCTTGTGGAAGACTAGATTCTTGGCAAGTTTGATCACCCCTTGATTGCCACATAACAGGGGTGTTGGCTCCGTTTGCTGCATCTGCATATTTGAAAGCATCCTCCTAAGCCGAACTGCCTTACATGCTCCTTTCATTGCTCCTCGATATTTTTCTTTTGTCGATGAAAGGGCTACTGCATGTTGCTTCTTGCTGGTCCATGTGACTGCACCTATGCTAAGGCTGAAAACATATCCACAAGTGGATTTTCTATCATCAAAAGAACCTATCCATTCTGAATCTGTATACCCACACAGTCAAGGGTCTTTGCTTATGTTGTACAAAATGCCAAAGTCAAGTGTCCCTTTCACATATCTCAACACTCGCTTCGCTGTAGTCCAGTGCTCTACCTTGGGCACTGTCATGAATCTGGAAATGAAGCTCACAACGAAACTAAAATAAGGTCTAGTGGTTGTAAGATATATCATGCTACCCACTAGTTGCCTGTATACCGACTCATTAATTTCCTTAGAGTCAATCTTGGTTGAAAGTTTCATCCCTTTCTCCATAGATATAGACAAGATTTTGCAATTTGTCATTCTAAACCTGTCAAACAAACTATTGGCATATTTTGTTTGTGAGACAAAAATGCTGCTACTTGTTTGCCAAGCTTCTACACCTAGACAGTAGTGTAGGAGGCCTAGATCAATCATGTCAAAAGTTTTGCTCATATTGGATTTGATTTGTTCTATAGCACTTTCCTAACTACCTATAATAATGATATCATCTACATATATGACCGGAAGGATGATATCATTACCAACTCTTTTGGCATACATATTGGAATCTAAAGGACTCCATTAGAATCCCTATTCATCCAAGTATTTGTCAATCTTGATGTACCATGCCTTAGGTGCTTGCGTTAGACCATATAGAGCCTTCTTCATGTTGATATTATGGTAGCTGCGGGAGGTATTAAACCTCCACGTGTAACCTTGACAAGAATAGAATATTCCGGGAAGCAAGAAGAAATCCTAAAGCATTGCACATAACCCTAGAAGACAAGTCGACTAAAGAAAATAATTAATATTGAGCTTTTAGCCTCCAGAAAGAGAAGTCGGCCTAGACAACTAAGGAAGAGCAGTATAAATACAGGATGTCAGAGCTCATTTGGATACACAGCTCGCAACTGTAGAAATCTAGTGCGCACTGCAGAAATTTAGTAAGTGCGCAAGTCTGGAGAGTAGCTGGAGCTACAACTACTGCAACTTGTATTTCCGGTTTTAGGCTTGGACTTTCTCTTAGTTATGGTTTGGACTTTCTGCCTTGTGCGCTAGCTCTGGAGAGAGGTACGCTACATTGATTGGCTATTAGGCCTAGTGTTTGCTTCCAGAATTATTCTCTGTCAAGGTTAAGGTGCTCGGGGTGGCTTCGGCCTATGGTTGGGTGACAATATTGCTATATTGTCTATGGTTAAACAAGCACACCTACTTTTCTAACAGGTTATGGGCCCACACTATCTTCGAACAGTCTAACCGCTGGAAGATAGATTGGGAGGATTTGCTTAGTTACAGTTGCAGTTGCAGTCAAAGTTTTTGTCGTAGCAACGAAACCCTAACACTCTTGTTGAGGCACCTTAAGTGAAGAGATTGACCTAATTTCTGGATAGCCTAGTCCGTCGTAACCTAGCGCACCTCCTGGTACTCAGCAAACTAAGACGTCAAGTTTGAGTTTTTGGTCAAAGTCAAAGGTTGACCAAGTCAAAGCAGTCATGACTTAATCTATGAAGTTAGAAAATAAGTTAGAAGGGGCTTCTAACTTCAGAGCATGGAAGACAAGGATTGACCTCATCCTTGCCAAGAATAAATTGTTGGATATCGTGAAAGGAAAGATTGTGGAACCACAGTTTGAAGGAAAAGAGAAGGAACCTCAGAACGTTGCAATTATGGAGAAGTTCAAGGACAATGACATCAATGCCATGAGTATCATAGTAGAATCTGTAAAAGACCACTTGATACCCTATCTTGACTCATCTAAGAAGATGTACGATGCCCTAACTAACCTCTTCTCAGTCAGAAACATTGGACAAGTAATGAGTCTGAAGAATGAGCGCTGTGACATGAAAACGAATGATGATGACAACATAACATCATACCTTGTGAGAATTTCTCAGTTAAGAGATCAACTACAANCAGTTTGAAGGAAAAGAGAAGGAACCTCAGAATGTTGCAATTATGGAGAAGTTCAAGGACAATGACATCAATGCCATGAGTATCATAGTAGAATCTGTAAAAGACCACTTGATACCCTATCTTGACTCATCTAAGAAGATGTACTATGCCCTAACTAACCTCTTCTCAGTCAGAAACATTGGACAAGTAATGAGTCTGAAGAATGAGCTCTGTGACATGAAAACGAATGATGATGACAACATAACATCATACCTTGTGAGAATTTCTCAGTTAAGAGATCAACTACAAACTATTGAAGAAATCATTTCAGAGAAGGAACTGGTAAATATAGTACTCAATGGCCTTCCCAAGACATGGGATGTATTTGCCGCAAGCATGAACACAAGAAAGGAGTATCCCACATTTGAAGAACTTTGGACTTGTTATGCACAAGAAGAATCAAGGATTAAAGAGAAATTCCAAAGGAAAGATGATGATCAAGCCTACACAACAAAGTTCAAGAAATTCAGGAATAAGAAGAAGTTTGACTCAAGGAAGAAACCAAATCAAGAGAAGGATATGTCAAAAATACAATGCTGCAACTGTCGAAAATATGGTTCCTACAAGAATCACTGTCTTGAGTTAAAGAAAAGGAAGGAAACACACGAAGCAATAGTTGCCAAAGAAAAGGAACCCTCAAAGAAAGTCAAACAAGATGAAGCAGATTTCTTCTTCTAGTCAAGGTAACAATATTCTTCCGTAACATAGTCGTTGTACATACCATGTTTACATAGTTCATGTATATCTATTTCTTAGAAGATAAGATGGTCAGTGAAACAACACCTATAGAAGAATAACAAGATAAGGATTACTATTACGATGATTACTAGTCAAGTAATGTATTTGAAAAGATGAAGTATGCTGACAATCCTTGGTAACAATTCCTGTGGAAGCTATTATATAAGTAACAACTGCCAGATAAGTCGAAATCAGAATCAAACTTGAAGAGACCCAGAAGAAGTCAAAACAGAAAGAAGTCAACAATCAAGAGGAAATTAGAAAAAGACTTGTGACACTTTGCAGAAGGCAATAAGGTTGTAGACGAAAGCATGGACTCTCTTAAATGGAGGGAGTTGATTATAGAATTCCAAAAGGAAGAGCATGCATTCATACATGAAACAAGGATTGGGAGGGAGCTAATCCTAAATGATATGATCCATTGAGGATTATGAAGTATATGTCCATGTTCCCATTGAAAGTAGCATCCATGATAAGCAACACGTGTTCAGAAGAAGTATTCTTCAAAAAGAAGCCTTAAAGTATATTTAGTTGTCCATCTACATCCATGATCCTATGACGAAAGGAAGAAGTTGAAATCTTGAGGTCATGGACCCTATAGAAGACTCCATGGACCCAAGAGCTAAAGAGAAACATGAGGAAGAACCTGAAGGTTCCAAGAAAGAAAGAAAATCCAGAACAACTAGTTATTCTACCGAGAATCACAAGACTACCTGCTTGGTTTGAATCCACTAGAAGCAATCAAGCAGAAGAAATGGAAGTTATGATAAAGAACAATGTATGTAAGAAAATGTGAAAAAGACTTGTGAATGGAAGCATTGCGAGATTCAGAGGTTCTTCCACAAGGAGGGAGAAAAACTATAACGACAACTCACTAGTATCCATGGATTGGAATTTATGTGTAAAAGATTGTTCTTCCCAAATAAAGCAAGTGAGAAAGAAGCTTATACCAGAAAGAGACCCATGTATGCAGATAGAAGAAGACCTTGTATGGATTCAAACAACCTGATGCAGAGTATCTCATATACAACAAAAGCGTGGTGAAAACTTTCTATAATAGAGATAGCGTATCAGAATAGTTACTCAGGAGTCCGAGATGATGGATTGCTAATCCATGGCAAACTCTCATGATGACAAAAGAAGTGCTACTTGGATATGTTTCAGTTTGAGCCTTACCACAATGTCATGAGCTAGCAGGAAACAGAGGTGCTGAATTCGACCATGATATATTGTAATGATCAGAGCTATATGAAGCCTTCAGAGAAAACCAGTGTTCCATGACAAATCGAAGTACATTGAGATCAAGCATTATATTCTCCGTGATGAAGTCCAGAAAAGAGAAGTGGTTCTCCAATATATCTCCATAGATGAGCAGATAACAGATATTTTGGTAAAGCCTCTGTCCAAGATGAAAAGTTTGCGTACTTAAGAAACAAGCTGGGGCTCATGGAGATGACTTCCTTATTGAAAAAGGAAGAGATTACTCCCAGGTTGGGAGGGAGCACTGATATGTTATTGATTTATGGACAATCATTTTTCAGTTCGAAAAATGGTCCAGGATTAGTAGTTCCTTTCCAATTCGGAAAGTGGTTTGAGATTTCTGACGGACATGCATTTTCTAGTTCGGAAAATGGTCCAGATCGGACAATCATTTTCGTATTGAAAATGGTTCGATAGATTGTTGATGTACCATAGACAACGATTTCCCTTGTGGCCAGTGTGGGGAATGGTCTAGGACAATCATTCTTCTTGGCAGTCACTCTGAGTAGTGGTCAAGTAGAATGGTCCGCCTTGCTGGGCAGTCATTCTTTCGAAGTTCATAATTGTGAGTAGTTTCGAAGAATGGTCCGTTTTGGAGGTTGGTGCAGGACAACCATTTCCATAGGAAATGATTCAGACAGTCATTCCCTAGGGCAGACTCATGCTCTCCAGGTTGCACTGTCATTAGTGCCGGAGGAATGGCCTAGTTAGGTGAATGGTCCAAGTTCAACAATCAGGGACGAACATTCCCTAGGGCAGACTCATTCTCTCCAGGTTGCACTATGATTAGTGTTGGAGGAATGGCCCAGTTAGGTGAATGGTCCACGCTAAAAAATAAGGGACAATTATTCTTCTATGCTTGAGAAGAATAATCTAGATAGCCCATGGTTGATGTTTTACCTTCTGAGGGCAGATGCTCTTCCAGATCTCACAGATGTGAGTGGAAGAATGGCTCAGATGACTTAGTTTATATCATGATATTGTTTTATGGAGGTTGATATGAGATGATATGATTGTGTGGAGACTGTATGTAGTAGTATGCCACTGTGGTGGATGTATTCCACTGGTTATGACTATGTGTCACTGGTTAAGTCGACGTGTTCTACTTGGTGAGGTTGTGTACCACTGGATAGTAATTGTTTACTATTATGAATAGACATAGTTGTGTTCTATTGGATGGCATTGTTTTGATTTCCATGGAGACCATCATTAGTGTTGGAAATGATTACCAACTAGATGGTTAGTCAGTGTGCTGGTGAACAGACATTCTCCAGACCAAAAATGGTCCAGGATAGTTATTCTTCTAGGACGCATGTCCGGATTAGAAGAATAGTCCTTGTAGCACATGGCGTGGCTTCCAACATCTGTAAGAACAATTATTCTTATAGGACATATAAGAATGGTTCTTGTATCACTCTGTGGAGTGGGTGACTTATTGAGCATCATGCCTGATTACTCAGATGGAGTATGGCTTTGAGAGATGATGCATTTGATGCTATCAGACGATACTGATAGTGATAATGGTGCTCATGATTTGATCATGAGATAGCCTGTGTGGCGATGATGATGCTACCATTTGAATGGTATGTTTGTGCTCAAGACCATTGTTTTCAATACCTCCCTAGCGAGGAGGGAGTGTTGATATTATGGTAGCTGCGGGAGGTATTAAACCTCCACGCATAACCCTGACAAGAATAGAATATTCTGGGAAGCAAGAAGAAACCCTAAAGCATTGCACATAACCCTAGAAGACCAGTTGGCTAAAGAAAATAATTAATATTGAGCTTTTATCCTCTAGAAAGAGAAGTCGGCCTAGACAACTAAGGAAGAGCAGTATAAATACAGGATGTCAGAGCTCATTTGGACACACACAACTCACAACTGCATAAATCTAGTGCGTGTTATCGCACAGTTTGTAGCTAGGTCAAATGGCTATGCAATAGAAGGCCAAACTGACATAACAGGAACCTATCCCACTCAATGTCACCACGATGGGGAGGTTCTTTCTCTTTAGGGAGGTTAGGCCCAGGGGAGACGTCCTCGGTAACCTGGAGTTTTGAAGAGGCAAGAGTNTGAAGCCCCAGAGAAGAACACCTGCCCGGAACAAAGCAACAACAAACCAATATATGCAAGCTATGATTAAATGGGTTAGTACTTCATAGGACTATCTGATATCAATATATAAGCAATTACAACAATAAATATTGACGAAGTCAATGTTTGTTAATATAGCAATGGAATAATATCACTCCACAAATAAATATCAAGATGATGTAGCAATCAATGTATCCAATCAATCCCTCATTCAATAAATGCTTTAAACATCATTTAATTGCTTATAAAATGAAACGTTGCTGCATAAGATGAAATATTCTAGGTATGACGTCAGCAACTTAGGGTTAGTAGTTAGGGTTAGTGTAGTTAGGGTTTCAATTAAAAAAGGAGTTTGAGAGTGTTTGGATTTGATTTCACTTCAACGCTGGAGGCTTAGATCAGTGCCTTAGGGTTAAATGGAGTCAGAAAGTGAAGGACGCACAAGTTGAAGGGGACGAGATTCCAAAGGACTAGAGGGAAAGGTTTCAAGGTGCTGCTAAAGCAGGGCCTCAAAGACGAAACCCTAGGGGAGAGAGGCTCACTCCGGTGTTGCTAAAGCAAGGCCTCGTGCTCTCTCCTCCTTCTCGACAAACAACTAGCTCAATGAAAAGCAAAGTCAAGACAAGAGGGTTTAAAGAGGGAGAGTGTTGCTAAGGCAAGGCTCTTTCATTAAACCCTAAAAGAAAACGGCCCTAGGTGTAGATAACCTAGGCCTGGGACGTCCACTTCCTCTTGAAGATCAAAGATACAACTAGCTTAAGGGAAGAAGAAAGAAGGAGTGTAGCTATGGCTAGGCTCTCTTCTTCTTCTTCAATGGCTAAAAGGTTTTTCTATCAGGGGACATGAGAGAACGACCTACTTGTGTGTTTGTCCCCTAGGGTTTTGATTGAGCAATATTTATAAATAGATGCAAGAAATTAAACTACAACCATTCAATCAAGAAGTTTTGCAGAAAAATACTTACAAATCATCAAGAAACTAATCATGCAAACCCTAGTTGTAAACCTTCCTCCAAGAAAAACACCATAGAATGCCAAAAATCTCCTCTTTCAACAAGTGCGCCTTCCTTAGTTCAGCCAATAACCCCCAAAGGGCGCAAAAATCAGACCTCACTAATGAGTGAGTGATGTATTATGTTTAAAATGAGGCTAAAACTCCTCAATATATACTGTATCAATGACCTTAATTAATTTTAGGTCATAAAAATGGCCGACAAGACCATAATACTGTCTGTACATCAAGTGGAAAGGGCACGAAAATCGAGGCGGGGCTTGGCACAGTTTTCAAGATTGTTTTGCTGCTGCTAGGCCGTACAGAACAGTTAGTACAACTGGCTGTTTGCACATTTTTCGAGGTGCTACAATTTCTGGGTGGGCCATACAGCAGTACGAACTTGGCACGGATTACGAGGCAGATTTTGGTGGGACAGTTTGGGTGCTGTAAGTGATTTTTCTTGGTTGGAAACGTGATTTTGCTGCTGATATGTATTTTTCTTGAAGCTGAATAATAAGATCTCTCTCTCTCGCTCGTTGGGTTTCCCCACATTAGGGTTTTCCTTGGCATTTACCTAAATTTCTGAGTTATTAATGGGTGATTAAATGTTGTTCATTGTGTTTATTTCCGCTACATATTTGCTTAGCAATGTGTATTTCTGCTTATGGAAATTTCTGAATGTGGTTTAGACATATCAGAGTTCATGCAAGACAGTGATCTCTAGGTTGCTAAGTGTATGACAGAATTGTTAGCTTGCTGATTTTGTCATTAAAATTTACAATATACGTGGAATAAATAATATATTCCCTTTTAACTTTGAATGAGAACATTTTATACTTCTTTAATAAAACTCTTTTTACTTGAATAAAAAATCTTTTAACTCTTTCACCTTTAAAATATACCTTATAACTTTATTAAAATATTTATAATACCTTATAACTTTTTATCTTCACTTTTAGATTTATTTATATTCTCCGAATGTATTCAAATAATTATTTGTAAATTTTTTCCCCAACCTTTCGGATACCTTGTCTTATTATTAACATGTCTTCTGCTCCCTTCCCTGTTAGACTTCGGATCACCCATTTTTAGGGGATTAGCAAGATAAACATGGAAAGAATGTAACATGTCTTTGTGGAGGGCCCTAAATTTGGTGGGGTGCCCTAAATCTGGAGTTCACATTTATTCCACATGGTTATGCACCAGGAGGCACTTCTCTTCTGCTCCCTTCCCTGTCAGAAATCAGAAATGAGGTAACCCTTCATATAATAATGAATTATCTGCCTTTCAACGTGCCCCACATTTGAATACCCAACGTGAAATTTGTGTATTCTTGAAACCCTTGCTTCAGATACAAGGATAGGCTTGGTGCGCAAAGCGATTTCTACAGTGGGCATCCTTCATTTGCAACGACATTTGCAACGCAACATCGATGCTTGATTATCACAGGAAAAAGATTTCCAAGTGGATTCTGAGCTTCCGACAGTCGGAAAACTGAGATTGAATGTTGAAACCCCAGAAAAACACTCGGAAGCTTGTATACATCGATTAGAACTCGATTATTCTGCGTGGGCTGTATATCATTTCTGTATGATTCTGGCGACTGGTTTTCAACATTGGTATTGATTGTTATAACAAATTGTGCGCGGAGGTTATTCCACCTGTGAATGTTTCACAACTATTGGACAGACTGATTGTTATTAAAGCCTGCGAATCAACAGATTGACTGACTGATTGACTGACCTCAAGAATGTATGCAAACTGTTTGGAG
>SNQJ01S0034814.1:42378-58164 GCA_010110895.2 Picea sitchensis | reverse complement strand
TGTCCATATTTCAGCATATAAGATAGTTTAGGTGTGTTGTTATCAGTTGGAAAGCATGTATGTATTTTTCCTAACATAAAACTACTTGCTAGAGCACCCAATCAGAAGATAACAACCATAACAAATCAGCAAAACAAAATTTACTGTTGGCTGTTATAAAACAACAGAAAATTAAATTTGGGACAACAGAAAACTTAGAGTCTTAGCTTGGTCAAAGACAGACCAAGAAGACAGCTGATAGGACCTGGAATTTCTACAATAACAAGATAAGGATTACTATTACAATGATTACTAGTCAAGTAATGTATTTGAAAAGATGAAGTACGCTGACAATCCTTGGTATTTGAAAAGATGAAGTGGAACAATATCTTCTTTGACTATCTTATTTTGGCAGTAATCTGTGAAAGGGAATCTCTTACCTTGATCCTTTAAACCTTTAGCCCTTCAGAACCAGATTACTTAGGGACGTCTCCCTTAGACTAGCCATCCTAAATAGAAAGAGCTCCCCATCGAGGTGACAGTGGGTGGGGAAGCTCCTGTTACACCGGTTTTAAGCCTTGACTCAAGCCACTTAAACCTTTCCTACAAACCGTGCGATAACATGGCCAAAAGTTGGTGTGGTCAAAGGACCTGAATTAGAGAGACTATGAAAGAATTGTAGTTGTGGCCAAAATCCTGCAGTGATGTTGCCAAGGGAAACAAAATTTTTGACCAAAGGTTCGTTGGCCAATGATCGGGATCAGACTTGCTCTGATACCTAATGTAGTGAACCAATTCGGTTCATACTACTCACATCCGAAATACTTGGAATTGAATAACAGAATCCATATGGAGAAGTAATATGTTACATAAATGTATGAGTAAAAATATGAGATATATGAGATGATTACAATGAGAATGAGGGCTGTATATGTACTCACGCAGGGGTGCCCTTTCATAAGAGACATGACCTTTCATCATGAAGTCTCTTTGTAACATAATTAGTTATTGAGTATTAATTATTATTATTTATTTATATCTATTTCTATATATTTGTGTTCATAACAGCCATCGTAATGGCATTTGACGGTCTTCTGATCCTTGGTGACATCCTCACCGTTGCTCTGTCCTTTCGTCTTGGCCCATTTGCCTTTTCCCTTTAATTTGGTAGCAAACACTTGCTCAGAACCCTCTGTATAACGACTACGACCAACTTGTTTCTTCGATCTGTCTTGTTGTAAGAGCTTATTGTAAAGTTCATCAAACGTTAGGTCAACATTCGTAGAAGTGATGTTCAGGGTCTCAATAAAGTGCTTATAAGCACCTGGTAAAATTTTAAGTGTGATTACCACCATGCCTTCTTCCTCCATCTCTTGACCAATGGCCATCAACTCTTCTTAGATATCTTTGAGGGATGCATGCTCATCCATCATCATCGAAAACAACATATTCTTTAGGAAGAATGCCCTGCCCTTGTTTGATGTCTCATGCAAATATTTCAAATGTGTCCACATGTGGAGGAAGTCTTACCTGTTTGGACCTCTATAAGCATCTCATCTATTACGAACAACTTAATTAGTATCACAACTTCTTTATCTTTCTCATCAAACTTATCTCTTTACCCGCGACTGTAGGTTGGGTAAGTTTACCAAGGACAATATTTACCTAGCACCTGTACTAAAAAATGGTTAGCATCCATTGCTTCCACGTATTGTAGCTCTTGCTTGTGAACCTTTGACTCCCTTCCAGCATGATGTTGGGTAAAGATGCCATAGGTGAAGGTTAAAAATAACCCAAGACCAGAATAATATGCTGAAAATTAAGTTGCAGGAAATGCCCCCCCAGGTTTCGTACCAGGAAACTCCATGAAAGGCCGAAACACCTTGGAAACGTCATCGACCGTATCGTACAATGTTTCTCGATTTGGAAACGTCGTACGGTATGACCAACGATGTTTCAAAGGTGTTTCTGCCTGTACGACAACCATTTTGGCGGTTTTTTTTTGGTTTGCGGGCCTGTCCTAGCGGCCAAGAGGGCGTAGGTCCCTTAGGTGGAAAAAAATCCCCTCATTACCACTAATAAAATCCCCCCCATTTACCACTAATAAACATTTTAAATCTGTCCAACTATCATCACCATTTCACCCACCCTAGTAATTAATGGTAATATTGACAGTCTTCTTTATCTTTCATTTTCATCCTTTTACTTAAATTTTTAACATTACCATTAATTGTTTCAGGAAGTTTGAGAGTGGTTCCAAGCTCATTGGACTTCATATGGAGAAAGTAGAATTTTAGGCCCCATTCAAAATTCAACACACTAACGGTTTTCAGGATTTCACGATTGACAGGATTACAACATTTCCACTAGATTCTATCATGTATGAGGGTATGGAATTGACATTTAATCAAGAGCACCATGCCCTCTATGTACCTTGATGTCCACCGATTAACATTTTTGGGGTTGATCCGTTTGGTTCTGATAACATTTCTCTCTACAGTACAAGGATGTACAAGTGTCATACTAGGGTTTATCCAACCCCCATGATGAAATGCTCTCGAGGAATGATTCACCTAGGGTTTAATGCCTCTCCTCTAGGATGATGCACTCTCTAACAAGATGTTAGTCCAATGCTCCTATTCCATGGTTGTATCCAAGTGTCCTCATGAAAGGCATTACTCCTATAATTGTGTGCCACATGTCCTCTCATGTTAATATAGACATGGTTTTTCTTTTAAGATGTCATTTATGTGTATTATTTTTTTTCTTGCAAGNATATAACGTTAACGTTTCCCTCAACGTACCCATTTTGTGGGGGGTTGCGTTTCCAGACATATCCATTTCGAAAACTTCTAGACATTTCCACATTTTGTGCAACTTAGGCTGAAAAACTTGCAGAGTTATAATAAATCTGCCCAAAAGCATGCAGATCTAGGCAAATCTGCTCACCACCAGCCCAATAAGACTCAGATCTGTTCTTAAATCAGTTGAAAGACACATAGATCTAGGAAAATCTGCTCACCACCAGCTCAAAGTCACTCAGATCTATTAATAAATAGCACCAAAAAAGTCGATTTCTCCTTGCATCTGTTGAAAAATATCAAATCAACAGCTAAAACTTCCAGATCTGCAAATCTGGCACGAATATAGGAAAAACAACTTCAATTTGCTTCCAATTCGTCTATACTATCAAAAAAACTGAGAAATAAGACTAATCTATGATGTAAATCGATTTTTATAGCATTTTATTGAGCTATTCCATACGACTTTACTGATTTTGTATGACTATGATTGTTCTGTACAACGACTAAGAATGGCGGCTGAAAACAACAGCTGGAAATCGCTATATGATGACTGAAAATGGAATTCCAAATTAAAAAAAATTGACGTTGCTTCAGAATTAAAAGAAAACAATATCTGGTTTCAGTGAAACCCTTCTGGCTCTTCAATGTGCTACATTAGCGATCACTCGATCCGTCTTTGTCGACAGCAGTCCCCAGGTCTTCATGCTCTCACAGACTCCGTGGCTCTTGCTGAGCTCTGATACCATACTACGAAAATCGAGCATATAAAGAAACCAAGATAACTCGAACGAGTTCTCAGTAGTGTATATCATAATGAGAAAGCGAAAGCTTTCTTATATAGGATTACAAGCAAGTTGAACCAATCCACTTTATGAATGTGGGACATACCGAGAAACACAATAAATTGAAATAAGACATAAAAACATAAAATAAACTAAAGTTGAATTGACTTTATTAATGCCTAAGTCTAATATCTATTGACCATTATGAGCTAATATTTACTTCAATGCTTACATGTTCTACATATGATTTTGTCTAAAAAATTGTGCCCTTTACTTTGCAAGATAGCCATTTCTTTTGTAACAAATTCCTTTCTATTATTGCAAACTTGCCATTCTTAAGCTCTAATTTGAGTCTTGTTGTGAATTAAGAGAGAATTATTAAGCATATGATATGAATACATTCTCCATAAATGGGGTCTTGTTAGAAGTACTGTTTTATTATTTTTGATTGTTGGAATTATTACTGTAAATTACAATGATGTCTCGTATTGATTTATTCACTTTATTCCTTAGCATGCACCATGATAAATCTTATTTCATGGCCTTAATGTGGTGGTCAAATGCTATGTTGGTATATCCTCTTGTAGGTTTCAATCCACATTTCATTTATTTTGGGGGTTATGAGGAGTGTTTCTTGGCTGCTATACGAGGGGATGCTTTAATTTATTTGATTGATTTATCCTCTTTTAGGATCCACTTATATTTTAATTATTGGATATCGGTAGATATGTGAAATATGGTGTAACCACAAATTGATATCAACTACTGAGAAGATAAGATAAGATAATTATAGTGATGTCCAAGGAGTGATCATAAAGCTGGTCAACAGGATGCAAAAGTACATCCAATGTGAACACATAGTGGGAGTGTGAAAGCAACTTCTATCATTACTATACTAAAAGTAGAGAAAGAGGTAACTAAAATAGCCAATGGAAACACAAGAAGTGATGTAGATATACCACCAAAATCAAAACCATGTCCAACATACAATGTAGATGTCAAGGTGTGTTGGAGCTACCTGATCCGAGTGATCAATCACCGTGAGGGGGCAAATGCAGTACTTGATCATGTCTACTGAAGAATATCTGGCGCTGAGTGTGCCTAGCTATTAAATCAGTAGGGAAGCCTTAGATCAATGAGGTTCGTCATTCCTAATGTACAAGGTCAAGGGGAAGAATCTATGAATGGAAGGCTAGTTGCTTGGGAAAACTTGGGGAGCAATACTTTGTGTAGAGTGAGTCCAACCTTGGGATCTCCTGTTGGTCTGTTTGGTGGCCTAGTGGGATTTGTACTGGGATCAAGAATTGAAGCTCCTCAAAAGTCTTGCAAAGGCCGATTGACTTGTTGGGGGGGTGAGGTGGTTGCAAAAAAGTCTCAGGTCTCATTTATCTAGTATCTGCAGTGATCTAGGCCTTAACATGCTATTTGTTACCACCATCAAATGTAGAGAACAATAATGGATGTTAGTTGACATCGGCCATAGGGGAGGCATCCTTCATGGGAGGCTTGTTGATGGCCATATTCTCTCCTCACTCAAGGAGTTCATGAGCTTGTTGGTGACCACCATCTCCAAAGTAATTGATTAGGTGCATTTGCATGTTAACCCGCTTTTAATTACTGTGTTTGAGAATATGTTTAAGAGGTTGGGAGACCAACTCAAACATAATAAATGGACTCTGTGTAAGGCTTATTTCTTCCCTTCTATATCTTCTCTAGTGTTCAAGATTGTATCAAACATTAAAGCTAATACTACTAATAATAGTAATAGTAATAATGAAGTGAAGTATCATGGGTCAAATCCCTTCACCTCGTGAATATTAATGTATATTTATATACTGTCACGAGGTCATTGTAAGGCATTAATCTGACTATTATTCAATATATATTTTACACACATCTCACGTTATTTATGTAATAGCCACTTGTAGTTCTTACATTGGTATTAGAGCTTACAGATAATTGGAGTTGTTGTTGAAGGTTCGTGGCACAAGTACCCCGGTGTATCAACCATTCTACTCCTAATACCATATCGATCCCACCCAGTGGTAGAGCGTAATATCCCGTTTGTAGTTCGAAGTTTTGTATTTATACATGCACCTTATGGCATCTTCCTACACCTTTGACTTGTTGACCATATGCAATTGTTATAGTGAGATCTTTGGTAGGGTATACAAAAGGGTTTAGTTTATTTGCAATATCAATATCAACAAAATTGTGTTTGCTTCCATAATCTATCAATATTGCTTCCATAATCTATCAATATTGATACATTCTTCTTTTTTATAGTTCCTTTGAGCTTCAAGGTCCTTTGTTCCATTTTCCCTGTAAGAACTATTCACCACCATATATACATATATTATTTGAAGATTTTCACATGACTCCTTACACATAAATGATACATGTTAAAATCCCATGCCCTCATTAAATATAGATGATACATGATAGGTTCCCATGATTTTGGTTTTAGAGATTTAAACTTCCATTTCTATTTATTTTGAAAAAAAAATGAATTTAAAAAAATTTGACTAAGTTCGTTGAAGGTCAGCTATTGAATTCAATTCGATTCGGTTTGTTGAAGTTCAATTATCAAATTTGTTGAATTAGTTTGAAATTTTTAATTCACAGTGAAGATCAAAATTGTTTTTCACTGAACCTTGTTTCATAGCTTGCTATTGTGGATGTCCACGAGTTGAAGGAAAAAGTTCATTACTTGATAATGATAGGCAATGAAAGAAGCATGTAAATTAAAAAGTAAGGGATTAATATATGCTTGGCTAAGTGGTTAAATAAACCTCTTGAAGAAGCAAGAATGGAGTTAGTTTTCTGTTTGCAAAGTTGGCCTTGCTGAAGATAAATGATCTCCTTAGGGTGGGTAGAGGTATCCGAAAGTAGACAAGACAGGCCATAATGGTTTTAAGAAGTGACAAGGTTAGAAAATTTAGTTAGAACATGACCCCTAGACCCTTAATAGTGAGAAAAGTAAAACTTTAAAACACTAGAGTATCTCACTCATGATAAAAAGTGGACTAGTTGGTAGATATTGAAATGTCATCCTAGGGGGCAAATGAGGGGTTGAATAGGGATTTTGGTTCCATGAATAAGCCCTCCTTGTCTACTAGGGCAAAGTCTCTAGTTAAATTGAATCTAAAGTTGAACCAAAATCATGCTAGAATCCATTCATGGATGAGAAAGAAAGGGGTTGCATTCGTTCAAATAAACTTGAACACTTTAATCAGCCTCTCAAGAATCGAAGGGCACCTCATTGTTTTTTGATGTGCCATTTGCTTATTTGAAAATGTGTCAAGACGCTATCAAGGGAGGTGGTATGGGAGAGTTAGTTAATGTTGTGCTCATAAAACTCATCCCTAAAGGTGTTAAAAGGGATTTGGTGGGCGGGTGGCATCCAATCACCTTGCTGAATATCTCCTATAAAATTCTAGCAAGACTTAGCCAAGAGGATCTAGTTGTTGGTGGCTACGATATTTTGCAAGGAGCATACATGCTTAATTAAGGGAAAATTATCCTAGACAATCTTACAATTGCTTGGGAAGGCATTGAGTGGGATTTGTGGCATATTATCCCCCATTTTTAGGTATAGTTAAGGAGATGACGTCTCGAGGCCCTTAGGTTGTAGACATGGAGTGCCGAGGGACGGTTTGACTTGTGATGTCCACTTACATAGATGAAGACCTGCTTCACCACCATACTTCTCCGATTCATCATGATGGCATTCACCACATCAACTTGTTTTCGAAAGACAGTGGATCTTGCTCCATGAGGTACAAGTCAGGTATTGTGGTAAGTGTCACTTTAATACTTGAGGCATTTGAATATGTTGCATTAAAAGCTGCTTTTGATTATAAAATGTTTGCTTGGAAATTATGCTCTTTGCCTTGTTTCACCTTGGTGGTTGACATTGTGCTCTAAAAGTGGTCACCCTTGGGGAAAGGTTTGCTACTGGGAGGTCTCCTTGATGAGTCATAGTACCATTCCCGATCATACGTATCATTTTCCGCACTTCATCCTTTTAGTCCCCTTATCTTTTGGGATTTTCTGGTGCACTGACCCTAGAAGGGATTGTACCTCATTTCATGGGAGGAAGGGGCTGAAGGCCCAGAGGATTGTAGTTGGAAAAAAATAAAAGCCAACTCTTACAACCAAGACTCCATTACCCAATAGATTAAAGCACTAATCTGAAATTGCATTGGAGAAACAAAATCGTTGCATTGGAAGACATGATTTGTTGAGATTTTTCATTTGTCTGAAGTGGATTCAATTCTACATGCTATTAACTTGCTTGAGCCACTAGGGCGTCTAGCTTTGCCAAGGATTTCTTGCTGCGGTGATCAATCTAATGCTACAGCCATTAGGGCTGCAACAAATCTCACTCAAACTCTTTCTTTTACTCTCAATTCCACCATTGAAATTTGCTTGGAAGCTACTATAATTAATCTACTTGTCATTGGCTATCTTTTGGGTGGTTTACTTGCTGATTTTGGTGGTTGGATTTTAGTGCAGTAGCATAAGTTTGCTACAGCCACTTGACTGTCATAATAATTTGCTGATAATAATCTCTAACAACGTTCTATTGTCACTAAAGTGTTGTTCCATTTCACTAATGTTAAACTAGTAATTGCTAGCTTAGCCTCTTGCATCATTTACTTGACTTTTGGTGATATAACTTGTAGCTATTGTTATCATTTATTTGCTGATATATATTGTCTTATTGACGAGGTACAAATATGATTTCCAATTTATAAGTCATTAATTTATCAACCTGTGGTTCAATATACTTGCGAGGCACTTTGTGCAGTTTACACAGAAAAGAGAACTTGTACCAATCTAGTTGGAAAGAAGGCCAATCAAGTGTGAACTATGTGTAGGTAAAGGAATGAGTCACAATACTTTGACCCTTGGCCCTGCTGGTGGTATCTCTCGAGGTTAAGTTTCTGAACTCTCATAACCCTGTCCCCTCGTATGTTCACCTAGCAAAGTTAAAAGTACTGTGATTCTACAACATATATGTATATGTATATATATTCAAAAGAAGATATCAGGCTTATTCTTACTCGTAAATTATTACTAAACTAATGCAACAAGATCAGACTTAATAAGCTTCATCAATTCCCCATTCATAGTCCTGTGAACGATATTAAAACAGTGTTGCAGCTAAAACATACTTTACTAGATTCAACATATAGACCTTAAAATAAACAAGAAGTTATAGCATAATCAATGATCTGTAATATATATGAGTTCTAACAGTTACTAGTCATCATTCTCCAGCAAATTCCAGGGGCCATTATGCAGCCTACATCCACTCTTCTGCATACATTCAATTAAAAAGGAAAGAGACATAAACTAACGATCATGTACTAAACTCAAAAGAAAAGAACTATGAATAGAAAGATAAATAGCACAGGGTTGTACTTGTGAGTGGGCCCAGGCTCACTGGTAGGTCTATGCTTCAACTCAACTAAGTTACCAGTAAGAAATCCGAGTACCACTCATAAACAACATTCTTATATTAAAATATTAAAGTCCAGAACAATGATTTAAACAATCTTGCTCTCACACTCTTCCGACTTGCCCAAGTGAGCGCACACACATATATATACAATAGATAGTTCAAACAACTCTGAGTACAAAGCGCCAATCTCCTAAAATACTGGAAAAATAGTTAAAACAGACTAGATGCTTGTATTTGATGATTTGCTCTGCTCCATAGGTCTGGTATATGAGCCAATAGTTGCTCAAGTCCCACGATCCATCTGTTAAAAAATTATGTACCAGTTCCTGTTCAGATTTCATCATGTGTTCGGAATGAAGATGCTGGGTATCCCATTCAATGTCCACGGTTACTTATCCATGACCTTGTGCTGATATTCCTTGCCGCTCAACTGAATATTAAATGCCAGTCTTGCCCCCTGTTTGAGTGCCAACTGTTCATTCAAGGTATTCGTATGGTAAATTTCTCATTAAGGTTATAATGCTGGTATTATCTCAGCGTTGACTAATATCGGATGCATGAACTGATATATATATGTATAACATGCCAAATTATATATGTAAAATGTTCAAGTGTTGGAACCTTGTTGAATATAAGGTGTTGAGTTGTCAGGCTGAATATATCTTCTTAAAATACCTTCTTTTGAGAATATAATATATCTTCTTAAAATACCTTGAATATATATCTTCTTAAAATGCCTTCTCTTGTAATTCTTCTTGTGTCTTCAAAAGAAAAGAACCTGGGACACTTGCACTCTATGACCAGAATTAGCTTTATTGAAAACCACACACACATAATAATTCAAATATCTTTTTAAAACTCATTCTAATCCTAGTCTATGAAAAGAAAAAGGTGATTATATGGAAATTGTAATACCTTAGAAAAATATAGGACTTTATGGGAGATAAGTCTTTAGCAAATGGAAAAAGGAGGAAAAATGTATATGTATATAGGATATAGGGGGACAAAAAGATGCCAAACTGGGGGTTCATCACTTATACTGCTGCAATTTAGGACAAGAAGCTTCACTTGCTTGTCCGTTTGATTTTTGGGCTTGTATCTCGATCATTTGTTTTGTAAGGGGTAGGTATAATACTCTCTTGCAGGTACACTACACTTTGGCAACCTACCCTCATCAACAAGATCCTTCTTAAGTATATAGGGGCTTCCGCAGTGCAAGATATTAGATATTATTTTCGGGATTAACTGTGTAGTGTAAGTCATTAATCTATGACCCATATTCATGAGTATTAGTCGCAACTGACCAATAATTCTCATGATTTGAATAGTCCACTTAGCACTCATTGCATCGGGTGATGCTCACAGGGGTGAAGAAAATGGGATTGAAGCCAACGAAATGAATCGCATAGCATCAATCATCACTTCCGGGGCTTGCACCCGATAACCAGGACTTCCCAGGTGGTCACCCATCCCAAGACGCCTCTGGCTCAAGCACGCTTAATTGTGGAGTTTTTCCCACAATCAAGCCCACTTAGCTTGCTACCCCATTTGCAAAACCTTAGCAAGTATTGTGCCTTATGAACTACCCAATTAGAGCTCCCTTGACTCTTATTATTTAAGATCCTTCTTCAAGCCTCTTTTCATTTCTGAACTCGACCTATAGGGGTTTCACTTTCCATTACTTCACTTTCCGTCGCAATCCCCCTAGGGTCATTGGGATTCCCCCCTTGTGGTGATTTTCATCATCACTAAAGCGAGGGGAGTGTCTATCTAAGGCGACAATGGGTAGATACTCTCACCGTTTTCCCACTTTTGTAGATTGGGTCGGGTTTTGCCCAACCTACAATTTGTGCGATAACAGGGAAAAAGACCCTCTTTTAAAGATTAATTTTGATAGAGGTTATGATATAATCTAATGGGACTTCATCCTCAACTTGTTGGATTAGTTGGGATTTGGCTCTGTGTATCATTGTTGCAACGTTCCATTCGATAGGGGTGCGCATTAGCACTATATCTCTATGTGAGTGCAGTCGATGCTCTTAGTCACCTATTTGAAGCAACACGACTTCAAGGGTAGATCGGGGTATCTACTTACAAGACAGTAACTAGCTACCTAATGTCCACTTTGCAGATGACTTGGCTCAAATACCTAAATTGATCCAATAGTTTGTGGAGGGCACAATGTTATGTTTGGATACTACTACTAAAGATGATAAGGCAGTTGCTAGTGAGGAGAAAATGAAGGTGTTTCTTATTTGGAAGGAGGATCACCCACATTGGTTGGATTTGTAGTGACAATGCATCAAACTTGGGGTGATCATTTGATACTTGGGCATTCACTTTGGCCTATAGGTTTCTCTTGGAAATCGACGAAGGTGGATGATGGGAAAAGTTTAAAAGAAGCTTCAGCTTGGTCAAATATTGGCTTGCCACTTGTTGGGTGATTTAGAGTTGTCAACATAAACTTAGCATCAAGACATTTGTATTACTCTTCATGTCTCTTTCCTTTCCTATCAGCTGGGCAAAACGACCTCCTTTTAAATATTAATTTCAATAAAGGTTATGATAGAATTGGATGGGACTCCATCCTCAACATGTTGGATTGGTTTGTATTTGGATTTGTATATCATTGTTTTGTGGATATACTCTTCTCATGGGATTTTGCACAAGTCAATGTGTAAGGTGTGCTATAAGAGTCTACCGCATCTCAATGTTCCATTCGGCAAGGGTGCCCGTTGGTGCCATATCTCTATTGATTTTGGTCAATTCTCTTGGTCACTTGTTGGAAGCAACGCTACTACAAGGGAAAATCAAAGGTGTCTACTTACCAGACAATAACCAATGCCTTGATGTCCACTTTGCACATGACTAGACTCCAACACTTGATTTGAGCCAATGGTTGTGGAAGGCACACTATTATGTTTGGATACTGTTTTGAAGGCTGCTAGGCTATAAGTGAGGAGAAAACAAAGGAGTTTCTTATTTGGAAGGAGGAGTCCCACACTAGCTGAATTCAAAGTGAGAGCCAATGGTTGTGGAAGGAGCAATGTTATGTTTGGATATCGTTGTGAAGGTTGCTAGGTTGTAACTAAGGAGAAAACAAAGGAGTTTCTTATTTGGAAGGAGTTGTCCCACATTAGTTGAATTCAAAGTGATAGTGCATCAAACTCGGAGTGATGATTCGATATTTGGGAATCCGCTTTGGCGTACAAGTTTCTCTTGCTGATTAATGGAGGTGGATCATGGGAAAAATAAAAAATAAGCTTTTAGCTTGGTCAATTCTCCACTTGCCACTTGCTAGGCGAATTCCAGTTGTGGACATAAACTTAACATTAAAATATTTGTATTACTACTTGTCCCTTTCCTTCCTAATCAACTTATAAATCCATGGAGCGAGTGCTTTGGAGCTTTCTTTGTGGCAAGTAGGGAGGGGCAAAGGGGCTCCCTTTGGTGGCTTGGGATATATGTACCTTACCTCGAGCTCAACTGGGTTTGTGCCTCCTTGATGTAAAATCCTAAGGGGTGGCCGTTGCCAAAAAATGGGCGATATTGATAGTGGAAAAAGGTGCCCCTTGGTTGGTCTTAGTGCGTCATCGAAGTCAACAGGTTGAACACACTAGAGGTATTAAAGGTCATTGCCTTGACATTATCAGTAATGCAAAGGCTTTTGTGATCCCAGTTTTGGTTTCACCCAAGGGGGTGTGGGTGGCTTAGTGGACAGTCTCTTGATTTCTTTGTTGGCAATTTCAAGGATGTCGGGATGCTTGGGATGTAGCATCCCAACCAATTTGTACATTCTCATTTTCGAGGGGTTAGATTGGACTCTCACCAAATTCTTTAGGTAAAAGGTTGGTTAGGAAAGGATTTTTTTTGAAGGACTTGTGGAATTAATAAACTCCACAGTGGCACATGTGGAGGACTCCTAACTATGCTCAAAATATTTCTAGTGCTGACAAGGATGTTTTAAAGGGTAATTGCCATATGATTCCAGAAAGTTGGTTATATAAAATGTAGATGCATGGGGAAGGCCCCATACAGAGGAATTGGAGATGGATAAGTGGGAAACCTATTATATTTATGAGGTGAAGGATCTTTATGTGCTAGTTAAGCACTTCTCTATTCTAGGTTCCTTCTTAACTAAAAGATGGGCCTTGGAGATTTGGTGGAGCGATGGTTGAGGAGGTGTCATTGCATTTGGAAGGTTTGTGCCTCCTAGTAACTCTCAAAATCTAAGTAACAAGACATGGCCCCTAGGAGTGTCGTGTTTGTATTATGCTTGTCAAACATGTGACACACTAGGACACGTGTCCGAGACGTGTTTGGCATGTGTCCTAAACCATGACATGTGCTCTTGATGTGTCCCAATGTGTCTGACATGTGCCACAAAAAAAGAGACCCGTGGGGCCTCTAAAAGCGATTTTCACATTATCTTTTGTCATTTTCAATTGTAAGGAAGGAGCTCTCATGGTATGTTAGTGTGCAGGCTAATGGTAAAATATAGATTTGAAGGGATTCTAAGTGCTTCGAAGGTGGATTAGCAAACCAGATTTATTCTTTTTTCTAACAACAATTTTTTTTTAATTCATTCCACAGAAATCACGGTTCAATCAACAAGGGCAGCTAGTAAAGGTCAAAGGAAAGGGAGGAATGACACTGTTGGTGTTGCCCACCATCCTTCAAGTTCATCTGTTTTTACTAGTGTTCCATCTGTTGCAAGTGGATCTTCCAATGATGAAAAAAACTCTGCTTTAGACAACATGCTCAAGAAAAGAAATATCCACTATGGAAGTATGTAACAAGACAGCAAGGGCTCGAGGCAAAGTTTGTTGGGGGAGGGAATGTTCTTTGAACATGTAATTTATGCAACATTCAATACAAGAGCACCTACTACCAATGTAAGGGCCATTTGTTGGGCCTTGACTGTGGACATGGAGCATGCAAAGCAGTGAGTGCTACCAAACATAAAGAAATGGAAAGAGAGGATAATATTGGCTTGGGGAAGGTGGCAACAACAAGTAGGAAAAAAAATAAGGATCCTCTTCCATTCTCGAGGAAGCCATCTAGCTGATTTGGGAGTGGGACTGCAATTCAACCAACAAGAAAGAGGCCAACTCCAAGTGGTGGTCCAATGGACAAGATCTTTCAACAAGAGAAGCGAGACAAGGTTGATCTTACCATTGGGTTCTTTTTCTATCTCAACTTCATTTCATTTAATGTTGTACGATCTCCTTTGTTTATTGAGATGTGTTGAGCTCTAGTTGAACAGGCTCCAATTGGGTATGTGCCTCCTAGTTTAGAGAAGCTTAGAACGACATTTTTGGTTAAGGAAAAGAAGGAGATGGATAAAATCCTAGAGCCTATTCAATCATCACGACCTTCATCCGATGTCAATATTGTTTATGATAGATGGATTGATGTAGCTCGCCATCCACTCATCAATTTCATTGTGTCTTCCCTAAATGGACCAGTCTTCTTGAGAGCGATGGATGATTTTGTAAAATACAAGGATGCACAATATATGGGTGTGTTGTTCATTAAAGTTATTGAAGATGTAGGTGTTGATTATTGTGTTCAAAATATTAAAGATAGTGCATTTGTTTGAAGGTTGTTGCCATGATTGTGGAAGCTAAGTATCCATAGATATTTTGGACACCTTGCATTGTTCATTCTTTGAATTTAGCACTTAAATCTATTGCTTTGGATGTCACATGGATGGAAACTCTTATTGATGATACACACCATATCTGCAATTTTGTACAAAACCGTACCAATACCCTCACAATCTATAAAGAGTACACACATCTATCATTGTTGAAGATTGCAGATGCTTTATTTGCCTCCTCATTCATCATGCTTAAGAGGTTGAGGGAGGTCAAGACTACTTTTGGGGCCATGGTTATTTTAGAGTTTTGGTCTTTTTGGAGAAAGACAGACCAAACTTCTTCAAAAAGGTAAAGGATATAGTGTTAGATGATGGTTGGTGGTAGAGGGTAGATCTTACCATTAAGATAATGGACCCTATCATTTCTTTGTTGTGATTTGTAGACACTGATCAACCCATCTTAGGAGATGGTTATGAGGGGTGGGATTCCATGATTGAGTTAGCGAGGACCATTATTTTATAGAATGAGTTCCCTAAGTACAAGACATCAACAAAGGCCTTATTCACCACCATACATGATATTCTCATCACTAGGTTGGATAAGAATTGCACACCTTTGCATTTCTTGGCTCACTCGTTGAATCCCAAATACTACAATAATGATTGGCTCAATGGTGGGTCTTCATGTAGATTCCCTTCTCACATGGATGGTGAAACATCCCAAATTCGTTGGATCTAGATATCTACTGTTGAACTAGTGTTCTGACTCTCGGATCTGATACTTTGGGGGTTTCTGGATGCGTTTTAGTTAATTGTTTAACATGCTTGGTGATTTTCGCATGTGTGTGTCATACAAATAAGGTTTGGACATATATATGAAGCATGCAAAGTAATGAACAAACACAATCCAATAGCATGCATTATATGGAAAAACCAGGAAATACAACTGAAATGCGGAAAGCAGAGAAATAATCATCAACTAGATCTCATGGATCTTCAGTGGAATACAATGTGACTAATACAAAATACCCGTGAATAGAAGATGTGGATAAATCTGCACAAGCATGGATAGATCGACATAATGCAGTTTTGGAAACTCACGACAACTGCTGCAAATGCTGGAAAACTCACCCTGGTGGCTATACTCGA
>SNQJ01S0034814.1:23837-34162 GCA_010110895.2 Picea sitchensis | reverse complement strand
TTTATACCTTTCCTGATCTAATTCTCCATTGACATCACTTAAACTAGGCGCTTTTCCTCTTAAGGTGAGTGATTAATTAATTAAGTCTCTCCCTCAACACCTTTTTCTTCTATTTCTCCGTTGACTTTAGCTTAAGTGACTTTTCCTATGCTTTTTGGATTAATTCATCGTTTAGCCACTTATTCACCCTTATTTCTCCTCTTGTTCCCTGTTTGTGCTTGACTATAGTCTACATGAACAAATAGACTACTGAGTCACTCCTTGCGGGCCTACTCTTGGGAAAGGGACATCATAGATGGAGAGATTTCACAATGTAGGAAGGAAACATTTAGAAGGTTATATCAGGATAGAGCATCCCTTGATGAGGTGGATGGGGGCTTCGTAGAGTTTTCCACTGGCACTATGAGATTTGGAGGTTATGATGTGCTCAGTGACAGGGGGTTAAGAAGCCCTATACTTGGTGGGAAAATCATGGGGCATCATGTCCTATTCTACAACATTTAACCATGAGGTTCCTCTCTTTGCTTCATCCTCTTGTTGCGAGAGGAATTGGAGCACATATGGAAATTAGTACAGTTTGAAGAAGAGTAGGCTTGAGTAGTCTAGGGTAGAGACAATGGTGTATGTGCACTCTAACCTCCATGTTATTTATAAGCAGAGGGAGGAGTGGTTGAAGGGAAAGACAAAGATGTGGGATGTGTTTCCTGATGATATGGGTTTGGACAACAATGTTGAGTTGGCATTAACTAACTTGGATATTAATGAACCAGTGCTAGAGCCGATCAATGGTGATCCTCTTGAGGGGTCATCTTCCACACCAATAGATGTAGATCCTGGATTGGATATATAGGAGGATGATGGAGGAAAGAGTATTGGTAGTGGTGTTGATTTTGGTGATTCTGACGTGGAGGAGGACTATTAGCAGTTATGAGCTATGAGATTCTTTCATCTATGGTTCTATTGTCTACCCTATTTTCTATTTTACATTGGCATTCCCACCTATAGTATTGGTGACTTAGTATATATGTAATATATTTTGATTTTGATGACTTGAGGAGGAAACTGCAGTTGATTGTTCTAATTTCTTGTTTGTTTGTCATTTATTCATTATTGATGTAGTATCAATATTTTGTAAGTGTGCTAGTTTCTAAAAAATTTGGATCTTTGTCTATATTTCATATTTGTATTTGTAATTTATATATATATATAATATTTTTTTTAATATGTAGTTAAATGTGTCGTTAGTGTTTTGTTTCTGGGGTTGACGTGTCCCGTGTCAGACACTCGTATTTCCATGTCTTCCGTGTCCCATGACCTTGTGTCATGTGACTTAGCTCAAAATGCATTTCCATTTTGAGTATGCACAAGCTTTCTTTCCATCTGCGTTAGGCCAGAGGAGATGGTGATGGAACCTTGTTTCATTCATTGGATTAGGGATAATTTTACACTTTTGAAGTTTGATGTGGAATCTTTGATATGACAGGCCTTAAACTCTGTCTTGAGCCACATCTATATAGCTACTGCTGATACATATTATATTGTGAAGGCTTCATATAGTTTCTACTCGTGTTGAAAGATGTTCAAACCTCAGATCCATTTTGCATGAAAGGATAGGTAGAAAGGTGCAAGAGTTATTAATGAAAGGTGGATATTTAACTAGTATTTTTCATAAGCAGTTCTGGAAAGCCAGCTTATTCACTTTCAAACCAAGTCACCTGACACAATGACACGGGACATAGAGGACACGAAAATACGAGTGGCTGATCGTGACATGGTCACCCCGGAAACAAGACACACACACACACACATATATATAAATTATATATATGAAAAAAATTGAAAATTACACATATGAAAATGAAATATAGACGTAAAGATTCATATTTTGTTAGAAACTAGAAGATTTACATGATACAAAATATGTAACATAATACATTGTAACATCAATGATGATCAAATGACAAACATTGAACACACAAGAAATTAGAATAATAAGCTGCAACATTCTCAATCTCATTAAGTCATCAAAATAAAAATGTATTACAATCTTTATAGATACTGAGTTAGAGTCACTTAAGTCTAACACTATAGGTGGGAATGCCAATGGAAAATACAAAATAGCCATAGGGTAGATACTAGAACCGTAGATGGAAGAATCTCATAGCTCATGAGTCGTGATTGTCAGTAGTCCTCCATGTCATAATCATCAAGATCAACATCACTACCATTGTGCTCTCCTCTATCCTCCTCCTCCTCCGCCTCCTCCTCTATATCCAATGCAATTTGTGCATCTGTTAATGTGGAGGATGACCCCTCGAGAGGATCACCATCATCAAAAGTGACCGGCTCTAGCACTGGTTCATTAAGATCCAAGTTGGCCAACGCCAACTCAACAATGCTGTCCAAACCCATATCATCAGGAAACACATCTCACATCTTTGTCTTTCCCTTCAACCACTCTTCTCTCTGGTTGTAAATAAGACGGAAGTTGGTGTGCACATACACCACTAAGTCACCTGACACGATGACAAAGAGAAGAGTTCAATAGAAGAGTTTATACGTGAGTGAAGGGTACATTTTTACTAGGGTCATGACAGAAGAGTTCAACAATCAATGCCACCAACATCGAGGTACATAAAAAGCTTGGTGCTCTTGATCAAATGCCAATTCCATACCCTCATACATGATAGAATCCAATGGAAACATTGCAATCCTGCCAATCTTGAAATCCTGAAAATCAATCTTGAATTTTGAATGGGACCTGAAACAATTAACGGTAATGTTAAAAATTTAAGTAAAATGATGAAAATGAAAGATAAAGGAGAATGTCACTTTTACTTTAAGAATTTAATATTACCATTAATTACTAGGGTGGGTGAAATGGAGGGGGTGGGGACCTCTTTAAATAGCATTAGTAAGGCGAAATAACCTCAGCTGCACACCGAAACACCTCACAACTGCATCTTGCATGAAAAAACACGAGCCCGGGTCCTTTTCTCTGCAGGACATGTGTCCTATTTTCAGGACACGCTTCGGGCACGTGTCCGACACGTAGGATACTCGACATGCAGGGGTTTTGGACGTGTCCGGTTACTTAGTTTCCAAACTATGACTGTTGTACAGTGCACTAGAAGGAGACATCAGATTAGATTTCAGCAATCTAAGTTATGTGTTGGTTCACAGTAAGAATAACATCTGAAATTGTAATCAGTAGTTCTGGTACACTTCTGCTGGGTCTCTTAGGGGGAAATCATATTCCTTGATCTTATGAGAGGTAAAGGACCCTTTTAGCTGCTGATGAACTATTGTCTAGAAGGTGACTTCCCTAATCACATTGGAGCTGAG
Organism: Picea sitchensis; assembly: GCA_010110895.2. Classification (NCBI taxonomy): domain Eukaryota; kingdom Viridiplantae; phylum Streptophyta; class Pinopsida; order Pinales; family Pinaceae; genus Picea; species Picea sitchensis. Next base: position 30,817 of record SNQJ01S0034814.1, on the reverse strand, counting down.
ATCTCACCGCTATGCATCAGATCTCGAAAAAGTGGGGTACAAGAAATGCTGAAGGTTGGTGCAGACATTAAAGTAAAAAATGCAACAGCATGATACAGGGTATTGGCTATTAAAGTTTCAGAGTAGTATCAGATCCTTTCCCAACAGAATTGATGGAGAAATGCAGGCCTATAGCAGTCAGCAGATTGCAAAAGGAATCTCTACACTTTGCACTACTGCAGACCCCGGCTTATTATTCTCAGACATGTTTCCAGCACACGAAGAGCCGTCATTTTCAGGTTTGTTTTAATATGCTCCAGCATCAGCAGTAGAGGGGCACACTATGAGTATTCTTCAGGCCTGTTTGGGACTGTCTAAAACAGAGATAGGTGCTGATATCATGACCCTTGTTCCACAGAAGTTTTGGCAGCCTTTAGTGCATGTTTATTTCCATCAAATTGAGGATGATGAGTTAGAAGGGTTCACAATTGAAGGGTCATAAGTCCTCTGTTTTTCTAGACAACTAGCAGATTGGACACAGTTTCCAGCAGTAAAGTGTATCTCCAGCAGTTTTGAAGAGCAGGTCAAGGATTAGTATGTCGAATGCCCTCCATGGGAGAATGCTAAATGGCATCCATATGTGATCTTAATGAAGTATAGTTGCCTAAATTGAGGAGCTCTCAGCCTATTTTGGGTTTTAGTGCTATTTTTGGATGGAGAGTCCCATAGCTTGTTGTGGGAGAGAATCCATGATCTGATGGGCTTCGATATGACCATAAATGGACATATTTCAAGGAGGAAGATGCCCCATCAAGGGAAGTGTCCAATCCATATCAAAAAGGTTAATAAAAGGCTTGGTCAAAGGTAAGTGAAGTGAGACGTTCCACCCTTGAGCACACTTTATGGAGAAATAATTGGATCAAGGCACCTATCCCAATGTAGACCCACCTTTTAAGGAGTTAGTTATTGATTATTTTGATTGTGATTAAGGACAAAGTGTAGCTTTAATAAGATAAGATAAGATAAGATAATTTTATTAATGTCCAACAAATGACCACAAAAGTAGGTCAATGGGACTGAAGATCACAACAAGTATAAGTACAGTGTGGGAGTGCACGCGCAACTCCTAGATAATGATGAGAATAACATAAAGAAAGAAACCTAAAGTAGTGCAGCCTCAAAATGTATATAACCGTGACAAAAGTATGGTGATCAAAATAAAAGTGAGTATGTCCAACTCAAAATTCTGTCAAGAGAGAGAGGGAGAGCAAGAGAGAGGTCTGACGATGAGGCTGTCAAGGTCTTTTCGGTCTGATGGACGAGGGCGAGGGGGGCAAATTGGGAACTTGCTCGCTGTCAGAGTCCTCAAGAACTAGCATCCGAGGCTGAAAGAAAGAAACTCTGGATAGATCTCTAACAACTCATTTGAATTTGGGAGGTATTCCGACAGGTGGGAGGTGCCCTACTCTAGATCCGTTTGGAGCTAAGCCCCCTAACTCTTTGAGGATGCATGGACTGATGTATGGGTCAACACCTCCGAACTTGTCTTGATGATACCGATTTGACTCCCCGAGGGGGAGGTTGAGGAGAGACACAAGGTCTCACCAATTTGTTGTCTAGGGCACTATGGGGATCTGCTTGTTGCGTTGATCTAATGGATCAACATGAAAGTATGAGGTGATCATCCTGGTCATCCCAAGGTGGGGCATTGCATGCAGGAACTGAGATCCGTGGTTGAAAATCTCCTTGATGAAGAGGGCTAGGCATCTCTGGTCTTGGTACCAGAAGAAAGTAGAGAATGAGCACCCTGAGTCCCTATAGAGGTAATGGTAGCGTCCTCTGATCTCATAGTATATGGGGCACCTAAAGATGAGGTGCATCTCTATCTCTAGCTCTTGTAAGTGGCACATCCTATCCGACTGTGGTATATGGTGATCCGTCTCAATTTGGAGTTGATGGGATTCAATCCGGAGCTGTCCCAGAGGGATCCTGAGTGAGTGCATCCAGTGCCTGCGTGTATAAGGGGGGCAGGAAACGATGCCATCCCGTAGCTCCAAAAAATGCTCTAGATAGAAGGGCATCTTCAAGTCTAGGCTCATCGGAGGCGAGGTTCAAGTGACTTGAGTGTACAGCCTGTAGATGTCCTCTCTGATAGCTTGATTCAATACCTGTCTAGTCGGTAAGAGATGGTGTGATGCATCAAGGGAGAAAATGAACAGGGGGAGGTGCTTTGGGGAGATAGTCATCTACTGGAGAAGCCGAGATGCCTCTGAGAACCAACCACGTGTATAGCTTGAGGAGGGACTCGAAGCAAGAGCCTCGGAGGAGCAAAGAGCGAGATAGAGATATTGCTCTCTCCCCTTGTTTAGTTTTTGGGGAGATAGTCATCTACTAGAGAAGTGAAGACGCCTCTGAGAACCAACCACGTGTATGGCTTGAGTAGGGGTTCGAAGCAAGATCCTTGAAGGAGAAAAGAGTGAGGTACGGGTACTGCTCTCTCCCAATGGTAGTGTCTCTCAAAGATTTGACTCTACGAAGGAAAGAGACCAAGCAGAAGATGACCTGAAGGTGGAATTGGTGGACACCAAACTCTGCCTGAATCATGGGCTGTGGAACCGTACGTTTGCAACAGATGATACGTCTAAGAAGTATGGCCTGAACTCTCTCCAACCTAGCCCAGTCTGTTTGTAACAAGCTTGGCCTCCAGATCTCGGAGCCATAGAGAACTGTGGGTTTGATAATCGCCTCCATGATGTAGAGTTTGGACGAGATGTCTTGAAACTGACCTAGGAAGCACTGTCTCTCGATGAGGGCCGCAAAACTGTATCCTTTATTGAGTCGAGGCTGAAGGGCTTGCCGCATACTGAAATGGGGCCCCATGAACTGTATGCCCAAATAAGTGTAGGTTGTGGTGATCTCAACAAGTCATCCTTAAGAGAGCGCTCCACATCTTGGCACATATTTCAAAGGATGACCCACCTCTCAAGAAGTTTGTTGCATTATTATAAAGAGGAGTGGATCTAGGAGCCACAAATTGTTATTTTATTGTAAGGATCTGAACCTAGAACCTTATGTAAAGAGTAGACCTCTCCAATTTTATTCATAGTTGGATTAATGAAGAACACCTCTTTTGAGCCTAGTTGAATATCTTATGAAGGTGAATGTGGTTGTAAGGGATTCTATGTAAGTGTGGCATCCATTTTCTTCCATATTGATGAATATATATTGCTGGAAATTGTTTCTAATTCTGCTGCAATAAGGGCTTCAGTTTAGGGCAGCTTTGTCATTGGAGAAGAAGGTTGGAGAGGTCTTTCATATTCAATCCTTTTGCTGTTTTACTATGTAGTTGAATCATTTATGTTATGCCATTTCTTTAAAAGGTTGCATGGTGTTTTCAGTTGGAAGTAAGATCACCCTTTGTGTGTTAAACATGTGCATAAGTAGAGCACCTCTGTAAGGGCCTCCAAACTTTTATTTGTAACAACCTTATTTGTCATTCATAGGTGAGATTTTGCATGTTGTATACGAGCACTTCTTACCGTCCCCATTCATCTATTTTTCGGCCCGCTTTGATTGACTCCATTTTCCCAAGTTGGATCGGCATTAGTCTCAGTCCTCCATCACTTTATTTTCCTATGCTACAATTTTCGTTTTGCTAAAGCGAACTCTTCATATCACATGGATCCTTCATTGCATAGCTTTAGTGATCCTATTCTAGGGATACCCCCCCTGTATTGGAGGAGAGGCAGCCTAAAGTTAGAGGGGGTGTTGTTGTGGTGACAATGGACAACCCCTCTTTGTTTCCTCAAGGTTGCACTTGTGCTTTGGGGCTTTATCACTTGAGAGCAACTTTGGGCAGTAACACCTCCTTTAAACATGAAATTTGGGGGTGGCTACTACTTCATTAAGGATTGACTATCAAGAGTAGGTTGCACAAAGTTGTCATTACTTATTCAACATGTGCATTGTGTGGTAAGGATGAGCTAGTTCAACATGTTTTTTTGGAAATCTCAACTTGCGATAGTTTTTTGGGCATGGTTTCAGGTTGAATTTTATTTCCTTTTTGTAGCTTCGCTCTCATGGAAGGGGCCCCTCATGGGGGATGCTTGGATGGTCAAGGTCGGTTGCAAATTGCTTTGTCTTTTAGTTCATTTGTTTGCAATTGGTGTTTTGTGCAAACATCATTGTAATGTTATATTCAATGAGGTTGCTCTTCCCCTTACTCTCGAGGATTTATGGAGCTTTAAACATGAGTTGGCTTTACTCCTAATAGTTCACCTCAGTGCATTTTGTTGTGGTGTTGAGTCCCTCTTGTGGGGGCCCAGGCTCATATGCTAGTCTTTTTAGCTTTTGTAGATTGGGACTTTCTTGGCACCCCTGTTGTCTGCATGATCTAGCCACCTTGAATCCTGAATTACTTATTTGGTCTTTGAAGTAATATATGAAGCATTTCCAAAAAAAAGGTAAGAGGGTTGGAGTCTTTTGAATGCCTTTATATTGATGCAGTTTTGTATACATGTGAAACTTCTTCCCTAGAACTCTATGTAAAGCCATCTACTAAAGGTCTATTCACATGTACCCCATGAGATTGCTATATTTAAAAATGTCTCTTATACTTCATAATCATTTTCTCCCATAGACTTTCAAATATGGAGTGACATGAGCTTGAAAGGACTTTGTTGGGTTCTGTTTTACAAGTAAGATGGTGTAATGCAGGAAATGGAGCGTTCTGCAGATGTTCTAGCAGCAGGCTTGCTTGAAGTTGCAGATCCTGCTCTTTCAAGTACTTTTTTCCTACGCCAGGTAACTACACTTTGGTCTATGTTTTAAGTTTCTTTCAACTGTATTTGTTGTTGATTTTCTTCCTTGTTTTTGTTGATTTGGCACAGTAATTTCTATCCTTTGACAGTCTTTGACATCCTTTACCTTCTTTTTTTGCTTCTGTTTATAAAATAAGAATTTTGATATCTTTGATAACCCAATGTTTCCTAGAAGGTGGCTTCATGATAATTTTGTGACTTCAAATTTTGATTCCATTTTGAATTGTCCAGACATGGATGTCAGACGCAACGGATTCTGAGGATTCTGTTATAAAACCTAGACCTATTTGGGTAACTTACAACTCCAAATATGGCAAGGACAAAAAAGAGAAAGGGAACAGAAAGAAGCAGCAAGATCTTTATAGGACTTATGGCACCCGTGTAATTCCTGTGTAAGTACTTTCAGCCCTCCTTTTGTCATTGGTCCAAATAGGAGAGTGATTGTATAGCCTTCTAATTTTTCATCTTGGGAAAGTTCTACATAATGTCTCTTTTCATTCAGTTGTACTTTTTAATCGCCATTTTGCTTTAACCTAAGTTACTAGGATACCAATACCAATACAAATGGATACATGGATGGATAAGGATACATCAGTTTTTAAGAATATTCGGAATACAATATTGCTGGAGATCACATTCTTACATACATACATAACAATGTTGCAGCAATTTTTGAGGGTGGGGGAGATGGGCAGTTTGGGGGATGAGTTTAAGGGATGGTTGGAATGTACCCACAAATAGGGGATGATGGGATGGGGACCAATGCTGAAATTTGACTTTCACTCTTGCTCGTAAAAAAAATTCATGACGTTCTAATATTTTTTTACTGCTCTTCAATTTACATTCACATAAATTCATAGCTTGTCAATTTTAGGTTCAAAAACATTCATGATTACAAAATACTATTTAATTGGAGGAGTTTATAATCGGATCATCCACGATCTTAGAGAAACCAATAATTAGCTTAATAATAAACACAATTAAATTAATAATAAACACAAATGAAAAATATACTTTGATTTAGCCAAATTCTACCTACAATATTAGATTCATGTTACATTATCAAAGTCCTAGATTGTTGTAAGTTATACAGAGTTTCAATACTATCTTGGTTAAGAGAGTTAGTTTTCTAATGGAATTTGGATTTAATATTGTTTAAAGATTAGTTATTTCATATTTATGATTTTAAAGCATCTTACCTTTAAAGGTATTTAAAAGAGATTTTGATTTCTCAAAATTAATCAAGCTATTCATAAGAAAAGAAATTCATAGAAAATTACTTGGAAATTGTTCTTTTTTTTGCACTGAAGAAGCTCGTCACCCGGAAATCCCTTATGTGCCAGTATCAAGTACTAAGAAATCCAATATTTGAAGTTTTAGCTTCCCCTTCTTCCTGCCCACAAAGTGTTTTTCCAATATATATATATATATATATATATAATTTAAATGTTATATATATATATATATATATAAGAGTTGGATTTCTTAGTATATATATATATATATATATACTAAGAAATCCAATATTTGAAGTTTTACAGTCTTACTCCACATTAATGTGGATGGTTTCCTCTCCACAACCATATGTAAAATATGTAAAAAATGTTTAAAATAGGTAAAATCGTTTAAATTGAACGTAAAGTTTTAGCATTGATGGGGACGAAAAAAAATTGAAAATTCCTCCAAAATTCCTAGGAATTACCCAATTAAATATGTGCATTTTTAACTAGAAAAATAACTTACAAACATACATTAGAAATAATAGTCATTAATCTTATTGAAAATATTTCACATGAAACACAAATCAATACCATTCATTATTCCTTAAAAAATGAAGGGATAATCTAATAAATCATAGTGATCAAAATTAAATATTGAAAGATAGTCCAAAATGGCAATGAATAAATGTTATTGCTTGATATTTAATTAAATGAAAAAGTATATTGTCAAAATGCCCACAATATGTGCTCATTATTCATACATAACTTGAAGGTTGATACAATTGTTAGCTTTTTAGCTTGGGAGGTACTCTGCATGCGTGTCTTGTATTCGGAAGTAACCTTGTACCTACACTACTAGACACTTGATTTTGCAATGGGTTTTTATAAAGTTGTGATAAAGTGATTCTTTTATTAAAGTGACTTTTTAACAAAGTGTACCTTCGAATATTAAAGTGACTTT
>SNQJ01S0034813.1:108132-145200 GCA_010110895.2 Picea sitchensis | reverse complement strand
TTCTTGGCTTGTGACAAGATGTCGCAGGAAAGTTTTTGCAGCCATTGGAGAGCGGATTGTGTTGACGTCAAAGAGTTAGAAAGAGGGACTTGATTCTCAGTGGGAAAGTTGGCAGTATTCCAAGCACAAAGAGAATAGTGGGTCAGCAGCTGCGAGAGAACAGTGGTTGAAGGACATAGTCAGTTGCAGTGCAAGGCATGTCAAGGTATCCAGGTGATTGTCGAAAAGGCTTTTCAAGTAGAATTAGTTGATAGAACTTGAAAGCAGATGAGTATTGAATTTCAGAAAAATAATCATAAACTTTTGTGGGTCCAAAAGCCTTTCAGTGGGAAGGCGTGATCAAAATCTGGACCAGGGGTCAAAATTTAGCTCAAAAATCAAAGTTCTTGGAATTGCCTCAAAACAAATAGGTACAAAGCCCTCATTGTTACAAACCCAACGCAACTCGTTTGGGTTCAAACGGACGTCGGATGAGAGAGATATCGTGATCTATTCGAATCGCCAAACAGGCAAAAAAACATTGTGCTGACTGTGCAGTCTGTACGGATGCTGACGTGGCATGTCCGTACGATGATGTGGAACATCTGTACACTGAGGTGGAATATGGTGATGTGGAAAGTTTCGGTTTTACAGATATGGGCAAATGATATTCAGACACGTGGCATTATTTTTGCAAATGGTAAGGTGCCATGTGGCCCAATCGTGGGCTCCCACGTGGCACCCTGTTATTGGTTTGGATGTTAAAATTCTATGGAGTCCATGGGAGTCGAACCCTGGACCTCCCACCATAGGCAAAGCTTTGGCAATGACCATCTACCAATGTGTCGCCATATGTTACTTAACATATGTATGTTTTTAAATATATTAAAGTTTGAAACCCCGTGCACGTTTTCAAATGAATTCGAGCTCATGCGCTTGGCCACTTGGAGTGTTTCCATAAGTTTAAAACCATGGCCTTTTTGTATGTGCGGGTGCAGTCACATGGTGACCCATATGTCCACGGGCTTGGTGGTTAGGGGATAGACGTGCCCTAACCGTCCTATAGTTTGCACAGTTATGTGGTTGCACTCGGTGTTGGGTCTAAGCATGTAAAAACATGCGTGAGCTAGGTTGAACGTATAGAGGTGTGTTTTGGAAAACCAGAGACAGCAAGCTTGAAGGAAGAGAATGGCAGGAGGCCTATCTTCTTCATTTTTTGGCCAAATGAGGTGTCGTAAAAGCCTAGCTAGGGGTTTTGGACGTTCTGAATCCATTGGCACTATTTTCATAGGCATTTGAAGACTTCTTTTGCAGGTTTTTAACCATTGAAGTTTCAGGAAGCTCCAGGGAGCTTGAATCCCTCATTGTTTGAGGTCTTGCTCAGATGAGCCTATGTTTATTTTATGTGATTGAATAATCATTTTTGACTAATTATTATGCTCTGAACACTTTGGGATAGGTTTCAGATCCATTTGAGGACTTTTACAGGTGTTTTTCCACAAAGAATATCAAAGAAGCTTAAGGCCACATGTAGAAGAGGTCATGCCCGGATGAGCCATGATCCGTTTTCAGAGTTTTATTAGTCATTTTTGGGGTTTTTATGTATTCTGATCCCAATGGTACAATCTTCTTTTTCCATTGGAGTTGAGAAGTAGCTTGTAAAAGAATCTTTGACAAATTAATCCCAGAGAGCCAAGTCCATTAAAGGAGTCTCAAGGAGATGTATCCCAGAGAGGGGTGAACTCCTTTATCATGTTGTTCTTGTTGTGAGTGTTTGTTGGTTATTATTTGATGCAAGATATTTTTGCTGATGTATTTATGAAACCAACATATTTAATATTGCAAAGACCTCTCACATAACAATTTAAAAGAAGCATGAACTTAACAAATAATCTATCTTGCATATTTTAACACATGGAGCAAGGTCATGTAAAGTTTATTTTAATGAAGTAGAGGGTGCTTGCATAGCATAACAAGTCAGCCCACTATTTTCAGATCAGATAATAAAAGAGTTTCATGACAAGTTTAATGTTATAACTGATATAGAGAGAATGACACTCCAAGGCCTTCTCTCTCTATCATCAAATAATACATTTCTACCTTATTCAACTTTTTATTTACATAATAATGTAGATGGTCAATATTTCCCTCCCCGAATTGAGGTAAGATGGCATAAACAACAATCTTTGTGGCATCAACTTGCACACTATACTACATGTTCCAATCATGGATTCTTGGAGTAAGAGCTTTGACTAGTTTCTTCTTCAACAAATCAAAATATCTGTGGGGATCGTTTGAAAATAAAAACCATGCATACTTTTAGTGAAGTTCATCCATAAATGGAGTGATGTCATAATAACACCTTACGAACTTTCCGCAGTGTACATATTCTCTAAAATATCCAAACACACTTTTAGTTTGTTGGTGTGATCTTGATCTTGGCCATGTCATATTTCAAACCCTCATTTCACCTAGCATGACCAACTAGGATGTTTCTTGAAGTTGCATATAGACACTTCTTGGCTTTCAATGATACACATAAGCCCAATATCTAGGTTTTTCTTCCTTGAACAAATACGGGCAATTCATTTAATTGTAGATGCAAACAAATTGCAACGTCCATCAATTTTTTAAAATTGAATTTAAATGTCTTTAAAATTACTTTCGGTTATGTTTAATTGGTAAGTTTCTTTGTTGTAGTTAAGTTATACTCGACTCTCATCGGAGAGGCTCCATTCAAGTCCATGAGAAGGATTTGTTTTTGAAAATGATTTTACATTAATCAAAAAATGTTTCTTTTCAAAGATTTTACACCAAGTAAAACACTTTTTGCAACGCTTTTACAATAATTGACAACTCTTTGTTTTTTAAGCTTTTACAACAAGGGGAACACTTTTAATTTGTCTTCTTATAGTAAATAGTTGGATAATGATGTCATGTTTTCATTGTTAAGGGGACATTTAGTGTTCGTGTTCTCCAAAAGTGCTATTAGAGGGAACTGAATGATCATATTCATTGTTCACTTCATCGTTTTTTTCTTGTAAATATATTGTATTCTTGTAAATATGTTGTGTTTTGAAGGTTAATTTGATCTTTTCCATGTTAAGTGTGTGCTTACATTTCATCTCCAAAAACATATTGTTGGAATCTTCATCTTCAGATTGAAAGTGGTTATTTGGGAATTCTATGTGATTGATGACTTTGAAGGGGTTTTATCTCTCATAGCCCGAGGGTTTCATATTAACCTTTGGAACTTTTTTCTCTTGGTTGTGCCAAGTCATGGACCATGGACGCTTTTATAATGTTCAATGCCTTTGTGCACTGAAAGTGGACAAGTACACTATGCAAAATGACTATGAGTGATCAAGTTGTTGATTGCACATTATAGGTGGTTGTGATTTGTTTGAAGGCCAAAATATGATTTACCCTTTAGCTAAAACTTCTCCTTAATTTAACCACATATCTATAGGTTTCTCCCTTGCATGAGATCTCCAAAAAATCCATCTTAGTATGTATATACTTGTGTATACCATTGCGGTATTTTAGAACTCTATGCTGGTTAATTTCCTAAGTTTGTAGTAAAGGTATGGAAGGTGTTGGTATAGTCCCGTAGTTTGATCCTAACCCCGGTGGAGAAACAACAATTTTTTTATTGGTCCCCGTAGCTTCCCACATGGTAATATTTCTCATTGAGGGAATCCACAAAATCCCCCCTACATGTCTTCAAGATCTAGGTGGAATTGTGTTCTTCCTCTCACCGTTCTCTAGGTGAAACCCACCTAGATATTCATAACGTTCACTAAGTTGGGAATCCACATGCATGAGTGCCCCTACTAATTTAGGTAATTGCACCCTCTAATTGTGCATCCAAAACTAAAGATATAAAAAATTAATTTAGAACTTTAAATATAGAAAAAAAAGTTCAAAAATTGAAACTATGATGAGGATGGACTACTCACTAAAAGAACATGCACATGTGACTAAAGGTACAACCAAAGAGGTACCTGTCATATATTTCTTCCTCGAGTGAGGGAATATTCTAGGATAAATAGAGGGAAATGTTATTTCATCTAGTAGATATGATACAGAAACAAGGACTAGAGCTCAAAAAGTCAGAGGAAAATTTTGTCCATGGAATTTTTTCTTGTCGAAGGAGGATCATGCTCTTATGATGATGAGAGCATAGGAGACATAGAGGTGCCACTCAATTATAACCATCTGGTGAAACAATGGGTACCTAAGGAACTGCCTCCGTTAGACACTGACTTCATTATCAACAATATGTCATATTGCATTGCACCATCTTCCCTGCATAGCCTGGGACTATTTTCCATGGATGGAATAACTATAAAATACAATACAATAACTGAATTGATGGACTATGTCAGACTGTGTTACAATTATAACAATTGGATGTGGTTGGTCCAGTACATGCAAAGTATGCAGAGATATGCACTCGCCTCAAATTATATACAGCTAATAAACAACAATAAAAATAAGGGAGTGAATATCTATACTCATGGAAGGCCTAAAGATTTTGGAATTATCACAGGGTTTATAAACAACAATCGACCCAGGACAACAAACAAGCAACTGTATTTCATATATGAGGGATGCGAAGAGAATCGGGTAGTCTTGTGCGCAATAAAAAAGATATCTCCAGGGGAAGAGTTATTAGTGGATTACCATTTGAATCGAATAGAAACATCGACTAATAGTGTGAGGGTACTTATGCAACACCTCTTTAAGCAACCCCTACTTATTCCATTATATTTTTTTATCTTTAACAATGTTTTAAATATTTCACGGTCCCAATTTTATCATAATGTGGGAGGTTGATCATTGACGTTGTTTTTATTTGGGTGACAATCAGTTCTTTTTTTATCGTTAACAATTTTTTAAATATTTGGGGGTTCTAATTATATTATAATGTGGAAATATGATCATGGAAAAGGGTGAGCCGAAGAACATGTAAATGATTATCAAATTCGACTTTCATTTTATGTGAATTTTATTATTTTTTTATATAATTTTAATCGTGTGGCGATCAATTATTTCATTTGTTTATATAACCAAAATAACATCAATTTTGTTGGAATTATATGTATTCGGAAGTCCATTTTGATCATGATTCCGCCGATGAGGACGGGTTGTATTCATCCCCTGATATGATGGTATTAATAAATAGAAAGATCATTAAAGCGAACAAGTAACTTGATAGCTTGTTAGACCATCCAGATCAAACTCCTGACATCCTAGAAAAGATCAATCTCCTTATGTCATAACTTAACACATATAAGGTATTAACCATAATTTAAATTATTATTTTTAATGTACTCATATTTTCAATTATGAAAGTATGTTTTTCAACTTTTACATTATCTCATGAAAAACCATTTTATTTTTTATAGAGATATTTTTGGAGTTTATTCATCCTGGTGTTGGTAGTAGTGGTGTTGTAGAGACGACACAGAGTCCTGACACAGGCTGCCATACAATTGCTAGAATATTGTTTACTTCTCCATATTCCACACCTAATTTAGATATGAGCCATGACATGCACCGCTAGGAATCCACACAACGGTCAGTCTCTAGAGGTGGTGAAAGAGATGAGGTTAATGATTAACATGTTTTCATTTCCTGGAGCTAGATGTGTGATCAGCATGGGGACCCTTTCGTGCACATTTTTGGTTGATGATAATGAGCTTCCATTAAAACAAATAAGACTCCCAAGCAGTTTTTCATATTTTAACTATTTCATGTTGTCCATCTCGTACAAAAATCATCTATATTATTATTTTTAATCTAATGATCATATCTTTTTATGTGTAGGAAACAACCATTTTTATAGGCACCTGGAGAGAAAGGCCTTGTTGAGTTTTGGGGAAAACTTATTCATGAGGTGGAATTGCTAGAATTCAAACCTCAAAAAATAACTTATGGATTATCTCAAAGGCCTCTTTGGAGTAGACACATTCAATAAAAAAGTGGTCACCTATGCAGCAGGAGAATATTTAAAATATATGTGGGATTCTTATAGACTAAGCTTGGCAGGAAACCCTAGGTATGAGCATCCTCCCTTGATTACAGAGAGGGAGTGGAAGGAGATAATTGATGATGCAAAAGAAAATATATTGAAAAAATTAGGACAAACATTAACTAGTTCCCTAAGGTAAATTACAATATTTTGATTTCATTACCTTAATTTTCTTTAGATCTAAATAAAATTGTGGTATATAACATACTTGAAATTTTTTATGGTAGGTTTCCAGGAACTTTGAAGGAAACCAAAGAAAGGATTTACAAACATGACCAACACAAGCTAGGCCAAGGAATCTACTCGAGGTTACAATCACGAATCGTAAGTACCCAAACATATTAAGAATATTATTTGTATTTCCTTACAACTTTCAGTTTATTGCAGCCAAAAACATTAAAAAAACATTCTCTTATGCAATGCAGGGTGATGACTTCAGAACTAAAAAGCCATGGTTGATCATAGGAAAAGCATGGGGAAAACCCCAATATCTAGTTTGCGGGATAAGGTAAATAAAAATCAGTCCACATTAACCTTTCATTACTTATAAAATACATAAATGTTTGATATCACCCATAACTTTAATGTCTTATTTTTTTTTAATCAAGGGAGTCGCACTATCAATGAAACCATTAGTACTGGACAACAAAGCATTGATAGTGAAACATGGCCAAAAGATCATGGTGCTCCCCAACAGCCTGAATATGTTCATGTGATTGAGGCCCACGACAGTAAAATGGCCTTATATTAATCATATACTTAATAATTTCGTACTTATAAATTTTTTACTTCTAATTTTTATTACTTATACATTTATAGTTTTGTCCTTCTAAATTTTCTCATTTCAATGGTAGAGAATACTGTAGTTGAGCCTCCTCGACCTGAATATGATAAGGAGAATAGGGAAGTGATTCCAATGGTGTCGACTAGTGGACCAACAGGTAAATAAATACATTGCAGAGGTTTTTTTTAATATTAATGAGCTACTTCAATGATATTTAAAAATTGGCCATATAAATTTAATATTTTTTGCTTTTGTAGGTGATGGCCCTTCATAGAAGCCTCCAAGTTGTGGGTATGATACCAGGCGTTTTCGGTGTGAAAGGACTGAAGCAACATCAATTGTTGAATATCACCCCGTAAATGAAGACATGGACATGGATGAATTACTTAAGAACTGGAAAACACAAAAGAAGACTAAAAAATATTGATGATGTATAATAATTTTATAAGACAGATAGATGTACATTATATAGCTAGTATATGTTTAACATATTTTGAATGACAAAACTTATTTATAAAAATTCCTTTTTATGACATATGCCTTTAAATGATAAACCTCATTTATACCTTTACAATCACTTTTTATCACTTTTGAATATTTTTAATGCATATGTTTTAGTAGAATATAGATTGGGTATTGGGGAATTGAGAGTGATGTGAAGGGGGGGGCATCCACCTTCACGTGATTGGCCTTTTTTAAAAGAGAAAATGTATTGGAGTCGTTTATTCTTGGATAAAACCTCTCTCGATCCAACGGAGAAACAAAATAGTCAATGTTGACTTTGTTGTTGCTCCTTCAGATCGAGGGAGGTTTGCTCCAAGATCAGACGGCTCCAATAAATTATTCTCAAAAGTAAGAGGAGATTATTCAAGTCGTTGCATCTGAGATGTGTGTGTGTGTGTGTGTGTGTCACTATTTAAGCTCCTCTCATATGGATTTTACAAAAAAATTATCAATGGTGTTTACTATTTTCAATCTTGTCGGTTTTAATTCCTATTAGGATTTATTGACATGTCTTAAAAGTATTTTTTGGTTTTTACTAAAACCTAAATATAATTTTTTTTTTTATTTACTATAGTATGCAGTTCACACATTTGCAGATTCTCTAGATGTTGTATCAATGCAATGCTACACATTAGAATATCAAAGATTAGGCATGTCTTGTCTTTTTTATTCTTTTTATGACTTATTAAGGTTCCTTTTATTTATTTATTTTTACATTACCATCATTTGTGGGCCACTATGGGGCCAATAATTCTATCTAATAAAACAAACCCAAGTATGTATCATATATGATTCCCTTTATTTCATCATATCATATGATTCACAGAGCTAATCTAATACTTCAACTTGGTTTTTTGTGGTTGTGTATAAGTAATCCCATGGATATCATAGTATAAGCATAACCATAATCATGCAATAGATTATTTGAAATGAATGAAATATAGATACCACTTTTGAGTAGAAATTACAAATCATAGGCACCAACGAACCTAAATACTCATCCCGAGTCCAAGAAGATGAAAATCAAACATACCACCAGCCTAAAAGTGGATAGGGGGTTGGCTATGTTATATCATTGACCTCTATACACTCCTATGGTATTTATTACTCTCCTATGATATTTATTGTAATATTTATTATTTTTTTGTAGAGAACTTCTTTAGAACCAAAGGAAATTATTCCACCCTTACCTATAGAGAAAGAGAAACTTGATTTTTTTTAACAATAAACATTTCTACCAATCTATTAACCGGTGTCATTCCACCAACACTTGGAAGTTGCATTGCACTCAAATCATTGAATCTATCTAACAATTCCTTAGAAGGTTCCTTTCCATATTCACTTAGGTATCGACAAAATCTCATGGACATGGATCTCTCTTATAACTCATTATCAAGGACAATACCAATTACTCTCAACAAGTTCAAAGAGCTTCACTATTTGAATTTATCTTTCAACAATCTCAACAAAGAAATATCAAAAGGAGAATTTTATACAAATCAAAGAATTATCATATCCTTAAGTGGAAATTTAGGTCTCTATGGTCCACATGTATTTTCCTTACTAGCATGTCCAGCACCAAGAAGTCATTTTGATGTTTTGAGAAAAGTATTATTGCCAATTTTTGGTGGTATTGGTTTTATATTATGTTGTCTACTTTTGTGATTCCTCTCAAGAGGGAATTTCCATGTACAAAACTTTGATTTCCCACGAGTTGTTTCCCATAAATTAGAGCATGAAAGTATAACATGTCAAGATCTTTATAGAGAAACTAATGGATTTATTGAGGCCAATTTGTTGGGGAAGGATAGTTTTGGATCAGTGTACAAAGGAATTTTAAATGATGGCATGATTGTTGCTATGAAATTTTTCCATTTTCAAAATGAACAGGTTGTGAAGAGTTTTAAATAAGAGTGTAATTCCTTGCAAAAGGTTTGACATCAAAATCTTATGAGATTAATAACCTCATGTTACAACCTCCATTTCAGAGCTTTAGTATTCAATTTTATGTGTAATGGAATCTTACAAAATCGTTTCTATTCTAATAAAGATGAAAACAATGATGTTTGTGAGTTGGGAATGAAAATACAATTAGATATTTCCATTCATGTGTCCCATGTCATTGAATATATTCATCATGATTCTTCGATGCAAGTAGTGAACTGTGATATAAAACCAAGCAATGTGTTTTTGGATGAAAACATGTTTGGCCATGTAACACATTTTGGGATTGAAAAATGAATTGGTGCAATCTCTTGTGACTCACTTACTTCAATAGTTTCTTTGAAAGGGTTGATGGGTTACATTGCACCGGGTATAGATTTATAGTAACATTATTTTGATTTTGTATTTTCTTCACATAAATTTTATATGTATTTGTTGAATACGTTTTGATCAAAGTTGCCTTGAATGTAGAGTATGGATTGGGTGAGAAGGTTTCCACTCAAGGCGATGTTTATAGTTATGGAATTCTATTATTGTAAATGATTACTAGAAAAAGGCCAACTAGTGACATGTTTGCAGGAGACTTGAACTTGCATAAGTGGGTGAACTTAGCATTTCCAAATAAAGTGAAAGAGGTAATTGACAGTCATCACTTAAGTGAGATGGATGGAGATGAAATTGAAGAAATCAATACATATAAATGTCTACTTTCTTTCTTACATGCCAGTTTTCTCTATTCAAAAGATTCACATGAAGAATTTCCAACCATGAGAGATGTTTCAAATGTGTTGGAGAGTCTTAGAGAGGATTTGGTGGAAAATGGAGTTTCTTCAAGGAGATTAAGACAAAGCATATTTTCTATGCTTGTCAATAGTAAATGCAATATAATAGGGAATAGTGAAATGGCATAAGAGATCAAAGTTCTACATTTGAGTTTATAAATATTTATATTCTTCCAACCAAAAATATTTATATTCTTTTAATATTTGAAGCAAATTGATGTTTTTTCTTTAAGTAAAAAAGAGAGTGGATCCCATTATATTATATCATAAACAAAAGGAAACGTCTATCCTTGGGTTTCCAAGTGTTCCACCAAAATAGCGAAAACCAGAACAATTGGAATCCTTAGATAACCATGTCCAAAAGAGGTAGACCACCATCTGTCCTACCTAGTGGAAACCAGGACAGGTGGTGGCCTATAGTCTGTGCATTTGTCCATGACAACTGAAACTGAAAATAGACTAAACAAAAAAAAAATTTAACTAACTGAAATCCTAACCAGAGCTTGAGCGTATAACCATAACCAGAAGGAAATCCTAGCCAAGAAATTACCCGTTGAGGTCTTCATTGTCGAGGTCTTCATTGGGAATTTCATTCTGAGCTGGCAGGGCATAGAGTTTCGCACACGTTGGATATCTTTTCTTTTTTGGTGCGTTAGATAAATCCTCGTAAATCATGTTTATGCATTGGCTCATGAGTGTGCCACAATAGACTTGGTCTACCATCTAGCACCTCAAATAGAACACCAAGTCGATTTATTTCGGGTGGAAAAAGGGCGGAGGGACACGCCACTAGTATGGTTTTGTCAAAATAGGAGGTGGCACAAGGACCTCGCCACCGTCCTTCAACATGCCACCACCCCCTGCCTCACTTGTTGCAGCCCATGTTCCCTCCTTTTCTCCATCCTGGTGGTCCATTATCGTGCTTCGGTCCTCTATCCCATCCTATGCTCACATCCCTGTGCTCCTGGGGTCTCCTTCGTGCTCTGAGACTGTAAAAGGAGCGAGAATCACCGATATTATGTCATCCTGAGCAACCATTTGGAGGAACTCTTCAGGGAACTCCTCCTCAGCGTAACATATAGGGAATTCCTCCATTTGTGAGTCCATGGTGCATGTATTGTGGTGAGACGTTGTAATTTCCTGAGTTTCGTCCTCAGGGAAGCTCATTGGAGGCCGCCAATTCTCTGGCACTGTGAAGAGCATAGCCTCCGGAGCTAGCTATATGGGATCCTTCAGGATGACCTCCTCCACAAAATTTGTTGGAGGTGACCAAACCATCCTTTCACTGCCATCCATGTAATCAATATGAGCTCTCTAAGTGCGGTAAATTGAGAGCGCCCTCTCAAGCCTTTACAATCGTTTCTTCCTTGTAGCCATGTTGTACTAGGATGGGCTGCAACACAACTTTCCTCGCTCTCAAGGAATCAAGAGGATGATGTTAATGGTGAAATTTCAGAGGGTGTAGAAATGGCTGCTCTTAATCTCAAGACTGCGAGCCTGGTGCAGAATGAAAATGAAATGAGGAAGTCCGATGCAGAGGTGGATGATAACCGAGAGGTGTGACGGGACGTCTTCCATGATCGCCTCCCTAGCATTGAATTCCTTGGTCGTTGGGTTGTTCACACAAGGGATAAGTCCCATGGCTTCTGGCTAGAAGTTATGGCTGGCTCCCATTCTTAATGTCCAGTGGATGGAAGCCGACCATCCTTATTTATGGCATGGCTAGGCCTAGTGCGACGTGGCACTTGAGTGCTGCATTTCACCCCATCCAAGGTGAAGCAAATTGATTTGAATATAATACTTGAGAAATAGTTTTCAACATGAAAACTAAATGGTTTTGTAAATCCATATTTTAATGGCATCGCAAAACTAGATATTGAAAACTAGATGTTGTGGTAAATCCATATTTTAATGGCATCTACGAAGTAGATGTCTTAATGTGTTTCAAATTTTCATCCATTAATGAAAGAGGTCATGAAAGGGTTCTATAGATTCATCTCATGAAATCCATTCTCTTTTATTCTTAAGCATCTCCCAAATTGGAGAGAGCATCTTATGAAAATATCTCTCTTTCAAGCATGCTTACTGCCAAAGATTTCACATATTCCATTTAGTCGCAACTTTGTGGTTGTCCTCACAATAAATTATTGTATTTATCATCACATGGAATTGAAGGATAAATTATATTGATTTTCAACGCAATGCACATTGCATCCAAATGCTTAATGATTTTATGTCAATATGTCAAGATTTTTGGAAAAAAAAAAATCCACTTTAATTTCCCTACACGTTCACTGAGGTTTGCATGAATTTGTGTTTGTAACTTTGTATATCTTTTGTGACTAAATCATATTGTAACCATGACAAATAAAAATAATATAAATATAGAATGAAAAAAATTGAAACCACAACATACAATTTCAGAGTATTCTCTTACTGTATTGCATAGGGTTCGCTCCATAGTTATGATTTCCACTTAATGGGGTTATTGTTTAACATTTAAGGTGTCTAGAATTACTGAAAATGAATTCTTCCACTTACATTTTGTATATTTTAACAAATTCCTTCCCAAAGGTTCCAACGTATTTTGAAATCCCTACAAATTGTAGTAGTCTCTTTCCTCAAGATTTTATAATTGGGTTTGCTTCTTCAAATGATATGAATATATTAAAGAAGAGTTTGAAATTTCCCTTTTATATATTTATGATTTTGATTCTTAATTATGATGGATAACAAGGTAAACAAGTCCTCTGACTATGAAATCCTTGTTTCCACACCTATTCCTAGGGACTTGTTTAGCTAGAAAGGTAAAAATGGATTCTAGAAATCTGTATATCATTTACTGACATTGTATATCATAACTTTTCCAAATGTCATATTGAATTTTTCATCTTCTTTTTCGTTGTAAACTTGTTACTACAATTGGAAAATTGAAAGAAATGAAGAAAAGTTACATAATGTAGTTCCTTGTTCTTTATTTTTCATTGTACATTTGTTACTGCAGTTGGAAAATTGAAAGAGATGAAGTAAAGTGACAATGTAGTTCCTTGTTCTCTATTTTTCTTTTTTATCTACTTATGTCCATCCAAGTGTCTCTGTGGGACTATTTCTTTTTTTACTTTGAGATGGTGAATCTCAAGGATTAGACTTAATTCCATGCTTATTAGGCAGTCAGGTTCCCACTATTGCTTGGGAGATTTGCATGCATCAATGTTCCTATGGGTGTCAAAGTCAAAAATAAAAATCCAAGGTTATGTAAACAACCAGAAACATTTTATCTTGGATATTATCAGTTGTTGTGCATGATATTCTTACTCATAATAACTAATGTTTACCAACATAATTATGTTTTAGATTTTGATTAGGATGTTGTTTGGCTTAGATTTCATTTCCATATCATGTTATCAACACTATATTGTTTTGAATTCTGAGCTTATTTTATAGGAAGATGTCCTAACCCACTGACTAGAAAGAAAAAAAAATGCGTCAACATGATGTTTTATAGGAAGATGTCCTAACACATTGACTAGAAAGAAAAAAAATTGCATCAACATGATGTTTATTTAGATTTGTTTCTATATAATGTTTGATTATGTGAACATAATTAGAGTACACACAATTGATAATCTAATGGAAGAGATAAATAGTATTAGAAGTTTGACCATTTATCCATCTTGACATTATCAACTAGGACAAAACATGAGTCGACCATTACGTAGAAATTTTTCTAGTTCAGATCCAAGATAGTTATTGGATGGATTTTTTCCAATACAGAGAAGATTTTATATCTTCTACAGATACATAGTAATCTCATAGATTGGAGAATTTGTGCATTTAATTAACAGAAATTTCAACACCAATTGTGAATGGTCTCTATTTATGGGAAAACCAATTAAGTGGAAATATACCAAATTCCATTGGGAATTTCTCCAAGATCATGATAGTGTATCTAAGAAACAACATGTTGAGTAGGAGTGTGCCAGTAGAGTTGGGTAACTTATCTCTCCTTGAACGGATATACTTAAAGTCTAATCAACTCGATAGTGAAAGCACTACAACCATGCCCTTTCATGTAGATCTTATAAATTTCTCTCACCTAGAAGTCTTAGACTTGAGTTAAAGTAAACTAAGTGATGTTTTTCCCATTACAATAAGATTACTTTCTACCAATTTGTATTAGTTGTTGTTATCAAGCAACTTAATACAAGGAAACATCCTTCCACATATCGAAAATCTTAGCATCCTGGACTTTCTAAATTTAAGTGGAAATATGTTAAATGGTAATATAACACCACTAGATAGCCTTGAAAATATAGGAATATTTTATTTATGAAACAACAGATTAGAAGGAAACATTCCCTATGATTTAAAAAAATTAAAACATTTATGTGTCCTAGATATTAGTCGAAGCATGCTTTCTGGAAAAATTCCCAATTCCTTACACCATCTTAAAAAAATATTGAAAATTTATCTTCATCACAACTACTAATTAAATAAAATACCTACCATCTTAGGAGATTGCAAGAATTTGGGATTGTTTGACTTGTCTCACAATAAACTCTGTGGAAGCATACCAACATAAATCACTGCATTCCTTGTCTTTTTATTTAAATTTGTCATGGAATTTGTTGGATGGCCCCTTGTTATAGAAAACAAATTCCACACCTATGCATTTGTGCCATGGCCTAAACCTTTCCCAAAGATTGCTAGACATTTTCCCAAGTTGCCTCTTATCATCTGTTCGTTGTATGTTTTTTCTTATCAAGTTTACTTTGAATATGATATATGATGTTAATCCATAATATTGGCCCATTAACCCTTAATTGGGGCATATTATATTAGTAATTTTATTTTATTTATATCGGCTTTAGGCCATTAGTTGTAATTATACCTCCTAGTCTCCTATATATACCAAGGAGACATTTTCATTTTGAATCATTTTGTACTTGAACATTTAAGTGGGGTAAAAGGAGGTTGCCCCCTCGAAGAGGCTTATTATTTGAAATTATCTCTTTTTCAAGGCGTTGAGTACTTTTTCTAAGGATTTTCTATGCTATATTGGTATTTGGTTCTTAACATATGGTATCAAAGCTCAAGGACTTGGGGTTTCGCTGCTACATCTGAGACACCTTGGCATTTTCGTTATAACGTTTTTTATACAATGTTTCAGAAGAAATAGCTGGGAGGATATTTAGTAGACAGATCAAGGTACATTGGGTTCAAAATTCAGCTCCTGAGGCCTTATACTTTCGGAGATACAACCTATACAAGATAGGGTTCTGGAATCCTCCTGAAATGAGTCATTGCGGAATTTTCACTATAACAAATTTTTTCGTAACGTTTCAAACCATGAACTTTGGAGGCTATTTACAGAAATTAGTAAAGTATCTTTGGTAAATAGGTCAGCTTCTGGGTCATCTTAAATTTGTATATACACCCTATGTAAGATAGGGTATCTGACTAGTCCTATTGACTAGTCTCAAGAAGGTGTTCCAGGTAAAAAAATCATAACTTCTTCCTAAAGTATCCAAATTGAGTGGGACTAGTTTCATTGGATCGTGGACAATCTGTAGTATTTTTGGTACGAGTTTCAGAATTTTATATCTATTATTTTGTGCGGGGAAATATATACAAGTGTGATCTCCTGGAAAGGACAAAAATCAACAAGTTGTGGGGAAGTTACCATAAATTCCACTTGGCACATCCAATTTTGATCAGATATGTGGAATTGCAAAGAAGAAATATCATAGAACTACATAAAAGAAAGTTTCATACCCAGAGGGGATGAAACTTGGGAGATACAACAAAAGAAATATTGTCTAGCAGAACCACCTCAAAATCAAGGTTCAAAAGAGATACTTGGCCAACATGCCACCAAAAAAGGGAACTTCTACACCAACTAAGCCTCCAGAAAATCCTACTTGGACTCTTGATGAAGGTGAAGAAATGCGTAGGGACATAAATGAACTACAAAATAAGAGGGATTTAATGGAATCTAAGTTGGATACTAAGATGGATTCAATCGAAGCTAAGTTAGATACTAAGATGGATGGTTTAAAAGGGGAGATCATGGAAGTATTAAAAATTTTTGTAACAGAGCAGACACCTAAAAGTGAAAATGCATCCCATGAAATTCATGATGAGGACACAAGGAAGGTGAATCAAGAATGGAGAAAATCCAACTTTGGTTTGAAGACCAACCACGTTCCTAAGATTGATAGGTGAATCAAGAATGGAGAAAATCCAACTTTGGTTTGAAGACCAACCACGCTCCTAAGATTGATATGAGGAAGTTTGATGGCAAGGACCCAATCATTATTGGATATCAGATGGAGCAATTATTTGATCTCCAACGTCGCACATACACAAAAGGTACGAATTATTCTTTATATTTAGAACCTTAATCAATTTGTATGGTATCGATGGATTTTTCAAATCACCTACCACTTCTTGACAATTTTCATGGAAGAAAATGATAGCACACTATGAGGATACAAGGAGCAATAATTCATTAGCCAATTGATAAATCTCAAGCAAAAGGGTTCGCCATCAACACATTGAGAACTTCCAAAGATTGAATATAAGTAACCTGATATTCCAGATGAGCACTTGATTGATGTATTCATAGAAACTTTTAAAGGGATAACATTCAACATGAGGTTCTCCTTTGGGAATCCAAATCATTGGAGAATGCATCAAGGCGGCAAGAATTGTTGAAAGTAAAAATATGTATTATGGCTACTGTGAAGGACCAATCCCAACATCCATATAAGATAGAACAATGCTCCTTCTTCTAAAAACCTCAAATCCTACAAGGTTGACACCTCAACAATTGAGGAAAGAAAAGAAAGGTTTATGCTTTAATTACAGACAGCAAGTACAAGAAGGGACATAAGTGTGGTGAGAAGAAATTATTCTACATAGATTGTGAAGAGAAGAAGAACAAGAAGAACAAGAACCATCTCAAGATGAAAACATAGCCAATTTCGCCTAAAGAGTTGACTCCCAAGATATCGTAATGCATTACTGGAATTATCACTCCTCAAACCAAGATCAAGGATACATCAAAAGAAAAGGCAATAGTCCTAATTCGATTATGGAAGCACTCATAATTTCATTCACTAGGTAATAGCCAAAGATCTCACCTGCTTTGTATATCCGAAATGTAGGGTTTCAAGTAATGATCAGTAGATGGAGGAACTATCAATTGCTCAGAAAAAATGCAATAAGATAAATCTTACTATGGGGAATATGTAATGAATAGTCCAATGTTTTCTATACCCATGGTTGGTATAGATGTTAAAATTAGAATCCAATGGTTGTCATTAGGAACAATATTTTAATTTTCAAGAACTTTCATGAAATTCATTGGAAGGAAAAGAAATTGAGTTAAGAGGTATCATTAAAAGAAACCCGATAAGATGATAAGCTCTAATGGCATGACAAAATTATTGAAAAGGCATCACAAGTATTGCACAACTATGTTCACTAGATGTTCAAACATTCAAGCCATCTATTCCTCAAGATCTCCAAAGGATCATTGATAAGCATTCCAAATTATTTGAAGATATTACCAAAGGTCATCTACCCACTCAAAATCAAGGATCATGAAATTCACCTAATTCTTGGGAGTGTTCTTCCTAACATCAATAGCTACATACGACAATCTCTTACTAAGAGGAAATTGAGTGTATGGTTGAAAAAATGTTAGAGTTTGGCATTATTAGACCTAGCCAAAGTTCTTACTCTACACTAGTGGTAATGGTATTCAAGAAAAGATAGCTCATGGCGATGTCCATATTATAGAGAGCTCAACAAGATCAATATTAAAGATAAGTTTCCATTCCTATAATTGATGAATTGTTATATGAACTACATGGAACAATCTATTTTCACAAAAATTGATCTCTATTCGTGGTATCATCAAATCGAATGAAGGAAGAAGATATCCTGTAACAAAATTCCTAACTCATCAAGGCCATTATGAATTTTTTGGTCATGCCTTTGGCCTTACAAATGCACCCTTCCACATTTCAAGGTATTGATGGTTCCATTTTTCAAGCTTCCTTCCTTTGAAAAATTTGTAATAGATGGATGATATACCAATTCATAGTACTTGGGAGGATCATGCAACATGTTGACAAGGTGCTACAACTACTAAAAGGAGCAAAAACTATATGCCAAATCATCCAAATGTTTCTTTGGAGTAAAGGAGGTAGAGTATTTGGGTCATATTAGACCCCGCGAAGGTGTCAAGGAAGACCAATAATTATTAAGGCCATGATGGACTAGGGGATTCCCAAAACATTAAAGAATCTTAGAGGATTTTGGTTTGATGTGTTACTACCGCAAGTTTGTTCGAAACTATGGAAGAATAGAACACATTTAAAGTCACTAACTAAGAAGGATTCATTTTCATGGACCTGTGAGGCAACTAAATCTTTGAACAACTTAAAGAGGTGATGTGTAAATCTCCTCAGTCTGGACCACCTGCATCAAAAACTCTCATTGTGGAATGTGATGCCTTGAGAAATGAATTGGTGTTGTCCTAATGCAAGAAGGAAGGCCCTAGATTTTGAAAAGTCGACCACTCAAGGGAAAGGACTTGTCACAAACCCATTTATGAGAAGGAAAAATGATGGCAATACTACATGCATTGAAAAAATGGTGTCCTTACCCAATAGGCAGGCACTTCAAGGTCAAAACAGATCAAGGATAATCTAAATACTTCCTTGGAACAAAGACTATCTTCGTAAGAACAACAAAATGGGTGACCAAGATTTTGGATTATGATTTTGAAATCGCCTATAAAAGGGGAAGCAAAATGTTGTGGCGTGATGCACTCCTCAAGAAAGGATGAAGATTTAGAGGCCTTTCTCTCAGGTTATCTTGATCATTCAACCCGATTGAATAATAGAAGAGATGAATGGAAGAATGATGAAAAGTGTGACTCCTCTCATTCAAAGGTTGTAACAGAATTTCTGCATCGATACATTTACATGGAAACTCGATTCACTATGGTACAAAGATCGCTATATTTATGTAAGAACTCCCAACTCAAACAAAGGTACCATTGAATTCCACACCCCTCTCCAAGAGGGAGGTCACTTGGGATTTTGAAAACCTACCATAGAGTGTCATCATGGTGATTGTTGATAGACTCCACTAATTATGCACACTTTGTGCACTCTCCTCATCCCTTCAAAGCTAGTAATAGCCGTTAATGATTCATGGAGATAGTTCAAAAGCTGCATGACGTAGCCCAAAGATTATTGTAAGACAGAGATCCCATCTTCACCGACATTTTGGAC
This sequence comes from Picea sitchensis, assembly GCA_010110895.2. NCBI lineage: Eukaryota > Viridiplantae > Streptophyta > Pinopsida > Pinales > Pinaceae > Picea > Picea sitchensis. Next base: position 125,859 of record SNQJ01S0034813.1, on the reverse strand, counting down.
TGCACTATTTTCTTGTTTGGGTACTCAATTGGCTCATAGCTCAACCTATCATCCTCAATCTTATGAACAAAACCAAGATAGTGAACAAATGTCTGAAGGATACCTTCATTTATTTGTATCTGATAAAAAAACACAATGGTTCAAATGGGTTACCCTTAAGTGTATCGATGTATAACACTTCCTTTCATATCAGAACAAAAATGAAACCATTTATGGCGGACTTCTTTATGGATACCACCCTCTTCCATCACTTCTTCTCTAAAGAAAAATCTAAGGTTCAAGCAGTTGGAATATCACATCGAGAATCAACGACAAGTTCTCAAAATCTTAAAGAACAACCTAACCATGACACAAAAATCCATGAAATAACAAGGCATAGCATTTCAGAAAGGGAAAGAAGTTTTGAAGTAGGGGATTGCTTTTTAAGACTGGAAGGACCATAGAAACAGATGTCCCTAAGCAAGCCAAGAAGGATAATAAATTATCACCAAAGTACCATGGTCCTTATAAGGTTTCTTTTGCAAAAGATTGGTACTATGGTATACGGGGTCTTTGAGCTAGCCCAGATCTTCATGAGCACACCCAGCTTTCCATGTTTCATGCTTAAAGAAGAAAGGCTATAGACAAGATCCCCGGGTTCAAACTATATTGCCAAAACTTGACGAGGAAGGAAAATCATATTGAATCCTGAAGCCATCAATGACACAAAAATTCGCCAACTGAAGAATAGATCAATTTCATAGTATCTCATTAAAATGGAGTGCGAAACCATCTACTGAAGATTACTCTTGGGAAGATGAGTCTTTTTTATACAGAAGCATCCAAAGTTACCTGCTGGGTGGATGTTTAATTGTCCTCGGGGAGGGGCATGTTAAGACCTTAATATTGTCTCATTACCCCTTTACCTCAGTGGCATATTATATTAATAATGATATTTTATTTATGTCGCTTTAGGCCATTAAGGCTGTAATTGTATTCCTCCTAGTCTCCCTATATACCAAGGAGACATTTTCATTTTGAATCATCTTGTACTTGAACATTTAAGTGGGGTAAAAGGAGGTTGCCCCCTCGAAGAGGCTTATTATCTGAAATTATCTCTTTTTCAAGGCGTTGAGTACTTTTTCTGAGGTTTTTCTATGCTATACTGGTATTTGGTTCTTAACATATGACATGCATACTTTTTGATCATGTAACTACCTTCTCTTCCTCTAGACATGTTCAAGTTTCTCTTAAAAGAACCAAAGGAAATTATTCAACCACAAAATTCACACAAGTTAGAACTCAAGAATGGCGATTGAACTCAAAAATGGGAGCAAAAACCACCACCACCTTATTTATTATTATTTTTTAAAATAGATATATTTTTTCGCTGTTCCGACGAATAAGATCATCGATAGTATAAACTGTTCGTTGCAAGTATCGAAACTTCATCGCTATTGCTGCAACTTGTTCGTCCCACAAACTAGGATAGGTTGTTTTTCTTGCGATGAGGAGCATCATCGATAATATAGATAGTTTGTTGCAACTATTGACACTTCGTCATTATTGCGATGACTTGTTCATCACAGAAATTAGGATAGGTCATTTCTCTTGCGACGAAGAGCATCATCGATAGAATAGATAGTTCGTCAAAACTATCGACACTTTGTCGCTATTGTGGTGAATTTTTTTTCGCAAAAACTAGGATAGGTCATTTCTCTTGCGATGAAGAGCATCGTCGATAGTATATATAGTTCCTCACAAATATCGACACTTCATCGCTATTGCGATGACTTGTTCATCGTGGAAACTAGGATAGGTCATTTCTCTTGCAACGAAGAGCATCGTCGATAGTATTGATAGTTAATTGCACGAACTACTATAGCTCATTGCAAGAATGACGAAGTATTGTTACCATCGATGATACCTTATACTTGTATAGTTCATCTCAACAACTACTCTAGTCATCATTTTTGCGACGTGAATATTTGGTTTTCGTTCTTGCGATGATCACCGTTAGTCGTCTCTCATGTGGCAAGCATCATAGGTCATCTCTCTTGCGATGAGCATTGAAGTTCATCTCGCTTGCGATGAATTCCTTTGGTCCTCATTCTTGCAATGTTATCTTAGGTTTGTATCACTTTCCATGACATGTGAAGAACGTTAGAGGGGCCCAAGATTCGTCGCAATCTCCACGACATAACGTCGCAAGAGCATCAAAGGTCATCGTAAAATGACCCAAATTTACTAGTTTGAGCCTCTTAAATGTGGGCTTGATTTCATGCTCAGGAGTAGTGATGTCAAAAAATTCTATAGGCTGCTTAGAAGATTGATATTTTCCTTTTTCTTGGGCTGAGGTCTCTATTGTATCCTCCTTCACAAGGACATGTTGCGTGGATGCTACCCTAGTAAAAGGCCTGCTAGGTTTAACCTTGTATACAACAATGGGTGGCGAAAAGACAAGTTTTTTTCATTTCAAGCCTCTTGGTTTGCTTGAAGGAACCTCCATAGGGATAGGATCTACCATTAGTTAATTTTATCTATTTGGAGGTTGTGAAGGACCCCCTAATTCTACTTCATAAGTAGCTCTGAAAACTTTATCACTCATAATCACCCTTTTCTTATTGCTATCCTATGAATGTACAATCCTCTCAACCGAAGTAGGACTTTGTATCTTGGATTGTGGAGTGGGGGAAACATATGACTGAAACTGTGATGAAGATAGGAATTTTTCCCAATCAATGTTAGTTTTCCTTAACTCTTCCATTACTAACATAGTAATAAGGCAAGAGTGAAAGACACTGGTATCTACTTGCTTTGACTTGGCTTGGACTCTGTCTGACATCTTACCGATGCTTCTAAAAAGATAAAATGGAAGGTTCGTGAATTCTTTCCCTGTGATGTGTAACAACAACCTGATATGGTATTGGTACACCATGTTTAACCTCCCCTCAAATGTGAAGTATATTTGGATAACCCTCAACATCTTGTCGAAACATTCAAGCATATGTCTCCTCGGTACTCCTTTGGAAAATTTATCCACCTGATACTCTGGTTTGAGGAATTCCTTTGAGAAGGAAGAATTTAATGACATAGCTCTGAACCATTTCTCCCCACATTTGGGTAGATATGTTGCAACAGAGGTGGAATGCTATGAAACATCAAAATCTAGCATCCACACTTTGGTTTTAGTCCCATTAAAGTTGAGTGAAAATGCTTTGGCCACCTTTGGATGCCCTCTCTTCATCTTTTGGAAGAAATTTATACAACCTACCCTCTGAAAAGATTCCCTAAACAAAGGTTTAGATGTAAGGACCTGCATATCGTAAGGTTCTTTCCTCATAATCTCCTCTCCCTTTTGAGTCTTCTTGTATTGTTGAATATCAATAAATATTGTTGGAAGAATGCTTTTTGTAATTTTTTATGATAGCTAGGTGTGTGAAAACAGAGACTACATGAATTAGGGTTTTAATGATAGAACTATTTTCATAATGCTCACCTTGTCCAAAGATTTATACACATCACTCCATGCACATAAATGGTATGAGACAAATCACACTTATAACATGAGGGATAATGGAACAACCACTGATATTTGTGATGAAAGGAAAACAAGTGAGACTTATTTGCTAAAACAAGGTTTCAAAAACATAAGTATAAGTTTGCAGTGCCAATGATGTATACAATATCATCTTGGTTCTATAAATGATTAACCATACATCTCAGGTTTGGTAGGGGTATCATTCAATCGATGAATACTAAACTTCAAATTGATGGAGAAGACAAGGGTTTCAACAATTATGTAATAGAGGCTTCGTAGTTCCTAGTTCGCAGCGCCAATTTTGCAGAGTCAGAGAAACCAGTTCTCAGTGTTGAGGTATTCAGTGGGACAGGTGGCGTCTTGGCAGTGAAAAAGATAAAATGAGGTCAAGGTAATAGTCTAGACTGGTGAGCAGAATTCAGGGCACCATGAAAATGGATTTGAAGGTTGGCAGCAAAAGAGTTTGAATAGTTTGCAATGCCAACAGATAGAGTAGAATAAACCCCTTTTGAATCTTTAAGGAGCGTGGAGACCATCAAGGATTACCATATAAACCTGGGTTTGATGTTGATTCTTGTGAATTTGAATTGATAAATTAGAAATTCATCCAAACTCCATGATCATCTTCATCTAGTCTGCAACATTAATTCACAATGTCAAGTTTGTAGCACCAAGTTCAAAATCAAATTGCACACTTCAAGGATATTGTTAGAAAATAAGTGACATAATCCATGTAACATTGGGTAAATGAAGGTACTGAAAACAATGAAATCCACTTTGACATGTTTCTTAACTGCAATGATGACAAATGAATGCATGAGGTACTCATGAGTATGCTACAAACTCTCCTGGTGAGTTGGCAGCAAAAGCATCTGACTTTTGACTTGACATCTAAATGGTTGGATAGTGAGAAAGTAAAACTTGTGTACAACTGGAGGCATGACATGTCATGGTAATGATTTTAAGATCAAAAGTCTGACTCATAAGGATCGTTTACCTTGTCATGATAACTAATATAATGAAATAAATACTCTGAACCATAACTAATCTCATGATAACTAATATCATGAAATAAAGACTCTAAAGACATAAATCAAAATTTGATTTATGACCACAACAAAAATACCCAAAACCTAGGACTTATAAAACCCTTTGACTGAAAAAAAAATTTAAAGTATTTTTTGAACCCTTACAATTTTATGTGCTAATAGTGGAATTAAGATAGACAAATATAAACATTCATGAAATGAACAATGTAGACATTAAGAGAAATAGGCCAAGTTATATATTAATAATGGAAAACATGGAAAAACTTACAACCTTGTAATGTTGTGCTAGCATTCCTCCAAGATTTCTTTTTTCCAGCCTCTTCGTGACACAAGACGATAGGTATGATGCTATGAACTATTCTCTTCCCCCATTTTTACCTTGGAATGCACTCATTATATAGGATTTGTAGGATTAACCACCATGGAGAAGATCACCACTATATTGACTAAATTTGGATCTCTGTGATTAATAGGGAGAAAATATATCTCAAGGATTTTAAGGAGAAAAAATATCTCAAGGATTTTAGGGAGGAAATATTTCTCAAGATCCATCAAATTAGGATATTGGTTTGAGAAAATCTCTCAACCATCCATGATAATCTCAAATTGTCCTTGAGAGTAGGAAACTATATGTGAGGTGGATTCTCACACTAAATTAATTCCCTTTTTTAAATAAAAATGAGTAATACATGTGCCCATAGTATTTTGACCTTCATATGATAAAATAAACCCCCAACATGTTTAGGGATAATGAAAAACAATCCCTCAATTAAGTGTGACAAATACACACTTACTAGTCTGGTAATTTGGAGTGTAATAGACGTCCCCTAAATTTTGAGGTCAGAAGAAAAGATGATAGAATAAACACTTTACGAAAACATTCATCTGAGGGTGTTGGAATCGGAGAGTCAGGCGAAAGTTGCAACCAAACATCAAACAATATATACTTATCATCCTCAAGGTAGGCATACCCATTATTGGAATACACTTGACTCAAAGCATGGCCATCGACCAATATACTACGGATCCATGAAAGCACTGAATAAGGATACAACCACCAAAAATACAATGTGGATCCATATCTCTATGACTCAATTAGGTCGTAGCCATAAAATAATACAAAGTGGAGCTACAACATGAAACAACATAGCCACAAACCAATACAAATTGGATCTATATGAAAACATGTATATCAATAAGATCGCCAACATGATCACCGTACTAGAATATTCTAAGTACTCAAATAGTTTCCATCACAACCTAGTTTTGTAAGGATTTCCTAGGGTCTTCGTCTCAATCCTAAAATGGTATGAATATAGTCATGTGAATAGATGTATTGATGTCAAACATGGTAGAAACAACTTGATTATTTTTCATTGATGTATATCGTTAACAAGTGCGAGGGAAATCACCAATGATAACAATGACTCCCAAGGTACCCTAGTAAATTTCAGTGAATGTGAAAAAAAGAGTTGAAGCTGAACATTCATGGTAGCATTCGATCATAGTTCAATAATGTAAACCTACTGTTGAATGAGAGGAGGCATGTCATTGATGCATTATGTTCCCAAGCTACTAACTATTTTCTAAGTCTAATTCCTGGATAATGTGTTAAAATCAACATGAACAGAGTCGTCAAAGGAATTCCATGATGTTTCCCCCATCATCGACATGAAACTGACACATGAAAGTGATGGAAGATGATATATGAAATGAGTTTGGATTGACATGAGGATGAAAGATGGTAATATTGCAGAGTGGTTGGCTTGAAGTGAAACTTCCATTGAACATTGTGAGGCATGGAAAATGACTTGGAAACATTGACTCGACTGAGAGATAAACCAAATTTACATAGTGAAATGATCACTGGAGCACTCTTCAGGTGATCCGAAGGAGTCTGATGAATCATAGGATTGGTATGAATCAGATACAAGCATATTAACTAACTATAAGACTAAATGTAAACAGGTTCCATTTTCAAGGGCAACAATAAACAATTGCCATAAGGCTTTCCAAAACTTCACTAACTTCCCTCAATTTCCCCCCCACCATGGACGAAGTGTACCTATTTGTTTTTTAACAATCTTGAGGAGGATAAAATATGCTCGGTATATCTCATCTTTGATGACTCCCTCATCACATGTTCAACGAACCTGACGAAGGAGGGGTTTGGTCTTGTATGGGTCCTTCGATGCATAATTTTATGATCCCAAAGAAGGAAATATTGGTGGTATTTTCATGTTTAGAGAGTCTGAAAATGTCTTAAAGATAACTCCAAGGGTGTTATTTTTCGTAAATTTAGTCTCATGAGCCCGAAAAAGTGTAAAACATACAAGGGAGAACTCTTCTAGTCATGGTTGACTAGAGTGTTCCTTTTTCATAATTAGTCCATCTAGTTTGAAAAGGGGTTAAATTGATATCGAATAGACTCCCTTTCAAATATTTTAATGAGTGTGAAAGGAAACAAGCTCACTCAACAATATTTTCATGTTTAGGGGCTCTAAAAAGAGCTTAAAGGAGACTCCAAAGAGTTCATTTTTCATATAGATTTTATGAGCTCAAAAAAGTGATAAAAACATGTTTGGTTGTCTACTCCATTTTCTAACGAGCTTGTCATAGAAAGAAAACTATGCTTGGGATTGGTTTCATTTTTTATGAGATTGAAATAAAGAATAAATAGTTATTTGGATAATAACCACGAACAGGCCTTTTCCCAACATGATGTCTAGAGGTTAGTATGTTGATAAATACCTGTTGGCATTTTTTTTCCCAATATGAGGTCTATAGGTTGGTAATTTTCCCCCATCATCATCATAATAAGTTGGCAGGTTAACTTCAGGTATGATTTCCAGAGGCTGGAGACATGCCCCCCAAGATTTGGTTCATTCGTCAAATCTTCTTCTATGCTAGCTTAAAATCTTGGTTACTAATAGGGATAGGTTCACTAGAGAGGGAGGAAGAAAGAGGATAATTTGATATAACCAGAGGAAGCGAAGGTGTAGGTACCATATCTTGTGGAAGATGGGACTCTGATGGAAAAAGTGACATAATTTCACCTAGTGTTTTAGTTTTAGATGGGATAGGAACTACCTAAGGATCAAACAATTCATAGGATCATTGCACCATAGATGTAATCATGTTTTACATAGCAACCTGATGTGGAGGATCAGGGGGAGGTAAGGGAAAAAATATCATGAGTGAGTAATACTTAAGGATACCTACCCCCACACTTTTTTACTCAAAACTAGAATGTACCAGGAAAGGCATATTATTCCTTTAGTGCTTATTGATATCTAGTGTGAAATATTCAAGTTGGTAAACAATCACAATTTTTCCTTGATGGGGAAATTGTAAAAGGAAAAAGACCGAAGATGCGAAGACAATCATTGCATAGAACCAATTATGTCCAAGAAACAAATTATAATATAGGGGTGCATCAACCACTTCAATGTCGACATAAACATGTTTTCCCTTTAATTCCACAATGAAAGATTGCATGAGTCTGTAAGGTTGGAAACCACATCCATCAAATGATTTAAGGGTGGTAGGAGACTAGTTAAGTTTGGGAGAACCAATGGCTCTCCAGTAGGACGAATACATGACATAGGTGAAGGCTCCTTCTTCCAATATAGTGCAATGGATGTTCTAACCATGAACCATAGCTTGAATTTGGAATTCCAGGTGGTAGGATTTGATGCCTCTGCATCCACAACTGCAATGGATGATAAAAGGGTTTACATAGAGGGTTCGTGCACCAAATATTCAATAATTTTGTATTTTTTAGCAACACGGGCACTTGGATTGAAATCAAATTTCAAATTGTTCTCATGGGTGGGTGAAACAATGAGGCAACAACATGCCTCTCAATCTGAAGAGGGGAGGAATATGGAGGAGGAGGGAAAGTGGAGGGATTATCAGTAGCACCTCCATTAGCATGATTTTATGGAGGAGTGTCATAAGTATTAGATCTCATTTTTAGACTATTCGTCTCCTTACACATGAAAACATGAGAAACGCTTGAGGAAGCATCCCCATGGTGGGAATGATCGACATTGCCTCCTTATGGAGGGGCATGAGTTTGTGCGGTTAACCATTTGTTGTTGTTGAGGTGGGAAAGGGTCAATTAACACTACCGGTTGGGAGGTACCCTTAACAAATTTGGTGAATTCCTCATGATCAGGACAATATTTTGTGCGATGGTCCGCTATACAAATCATGTAGGTAAACTTTAGTTTCCTTTTTGGTTGGGTATCAATAGTTTTTGTACTCTAATGTTGGTTAGAAGATTTCTTGGAGTTACTCTAGTTTTTTTTCTTACCTATAGGTTCTTGAGATGAAGTGGATTTAATTGCAATCACCTCAAAGGTTTGTGTAGGAGAGGGAGTAGTTTTGGTGTTGGTAATGAACCTACCATGCCATCGACATGGGTTTTTGAAGCAGGTATTGACAGATTCTTCAACATGTGAGGAGCATGAGGAATCATATCATAAAGTGTGTCAAACTGGGAACATACCAAGTCCAAATATTGAGCACAACTAAGATCGAGCTCTTTAGTGAAAACTCCTCCCATGGCGACATCACTAGAAATGGTTGGAAAAAGTGACTTGGTAAACCAATATTCCAAGAGTTGGTATGGTCTTTGGGATTTAATCAACCATTTCCATTGCCTCCATTCATGAATGTGATCAGATGTATGAGTGGAGGTGGATTTCCTAAGCGAGGTTAAAATATTAGTGTTGGTCCCATATCATATTAGCATTTGGAAATGAGTCAATAAAGCCATAGTGAAAGTATTAAACTCAATGAAGGAGTGTCATGGAAATTCAATATACCATTTTGCTTCCGCTCCCGTAAGGTTTCTCTGGAAAAGATGTAAATGAATGGAATCATTCATCAAAGAGTTAGAATAAGAACAAATATGGAAGGTCATTACATTATTATTTCGGTCGTCTCCAAGTCTTCCATCGAACTTTGGGATATTCGAGGGTGGATTAGCAGGGATTGGTGGCAAAAATGGAGATCCATAGTGGTTAAAAAGGGAAGTTGTCATTTAGCTTGGGCATATTGATAATTTTGATGTAGCATGGGGATGCTAGTAGTACCATATACTGGTTCTGTAGGAAATGGAAAACCCGATGACCCTCCCATATATCGTTGTTGAGAGGGTTCGGGAGTTGGGAACATGGGGTTCAGAGTTTGATTGGGAAATGCTCCTTGCAGAAGACCTGTCAGAAAAGGTTTTTTACCCCATGGAGTATTCAAAACTCTTGGATATGGTTGACCAGGATAAAGGAATATAGCGGTAGAGGGGCCTGGTGGAACAATCTTCCCCTAAGACGGAGACTGGTTTCTAGTGAGGGGTTTCCCCCAAACTGGTTGTTTCCCCCATGGATTATATTTTCCCATAACTGAACGTTTCCCTCCATCTACAAATTGACCTGCACCTAAAGGTTTCTCTCCATCTAGAAACTTCCTTACAAATAAAGGTTGCCCTCTAGCTGGAAATTGACCCGCGGATGAAGGTTTCCCACCAGCTGGAAACTGACCCATAGCTGAAGGTTTTCCCCCAGCTCGAAAATCAACATAGCTAAAGGTTTCCCCCCAGCTGGAAATCGACCCATAGCTAAAGGTTCTCCTCCAGCGACATATTGGACCACATTGGAAGGATTCCCTCCAACAGAAATGTGCCCCCCAGGTGCATGTTGAATAGTTTGTGTAATTGTCATGGGGTTAACAACTGGATTGGAAGAAGGAAGAACAAAGCTACTTGTCACAGGACTTGGTGTAGAAGCATTGCTATCCACTAAAATAGATGGAGTTCGTAAACGATGACCAAGCAATGTGCTTGGTGCCTTCATGTGTGCAACTAGAGAAGCGAGTAAAGAAGTGGTTATCATAGGCTATGTGACGGGGTAAACTCGGTTAATGACATTCCCCCAAAAAGAGAAGTACCAATATTAGGGATATTTTCCAAAGTGGCTATCTTAGGGTCCATTATGGGAATCATTATTCCATCTGTATGATCATGTAGAGATTTCCTGCTAGGTGGAAAGTGATAGGAAGAAAAATATTCAAAGAATCTTATCGAGGGTAACTCAACAAGTGGTTGACCAGATGGACCAATCAAAGGGGGATTTTCAGGAAAGTGAAAATTACCTTCCCCAACAATTTATACCATCCCTTCAAGTTGGTCACTTGGGGGAGTTACACTCCCCATCTTAGAATCAACACCTTCGATGATAATTCCTTCGATAAAAGGGTTGTGTGGAGGTTCTTGACCTTCAAAAACCAAACCTTGCATCCTTCTAGATCTTATGAGACTGTGATTGACCATGGTGAAAGTGTATAGAAATAATGATCCCTAAGGCCGACTACGAATTTCAAAGAAACACACCCCTAAGAAATATAAAATCTATCAACCAAGCAAACAATATATGAAAGGATCTTCCAAAGACTGGATATCAAGCCTTCAACGAAAACATGAGAAGTAGTTACCCCGACCTCCATGTAACATCCATTCTCGGTGCAAGCAACCCTCACTTTGTTGGGTCACCCTCCAAAGGTACTGAAATTTTGATATGAGGTCTACCCCACAGTCACCTCTATAGATACCTAGAAAAGGTTACTAGGGTTACCAACTCACAATCGACCTATGGGGGGGTATAGTCGACAGTCGATACCGAATGTATAGGAAGGATAACAAAATGTAAATATCTTCCAGAGGACTAAATACAAGTGGAATAGTAATACTCATGAGGACATCGAATGAGTTTGAGATTCATGAAGCATCGAGACCAAATGAACTAGTAACACTCAAGAAAAACTCCCAATATACGCTCTTTCCACTACGATTAGTCAAACTTTGGAGGGGTGAGTTATGTTTCTCTCTTGCATGAAACCTTGTGTTTATCCCCTATATTAGAGGGGTTTCCCGACTATTGCTATACGACAGTTGGATTTTGTCACTCTTTAGTGCTCTACAGTCTTGTTTAGTAATCTTGGACAATTTACTCACTTTTCCTAGACTTCCAAAGGCCATATCCTTAGACTATTGTTGGTGTGTTGCAAATAAAAAATTTCTAATTTATTTCATTAAGTGTGTTGGTTGATTTTAATGACTATTCTTTACTCAAAAGGGTGTAGGAACATGAAATTGATGATGTGATGAATTGACTCCAAAACCATGCAGAAAGAATGAAATGCAAAGTTTCTGTTTCAATTAATTCTAATGGAGGGAAGGAGAAGAGATATTTTTATTTCTAATGCAACTAAATACTATGAAACTTTTCATTTTCCCAAAATTCCAAGCTATCAAATCAATGTCTCTAAAAATCCCAAACAAATTGTAAGACTGACTCTAAAATGTGTACCAACAAAAGGCTCCAATTGATGAAAGTAGAATGCACTAACTTTGTTTTCTTCTTTTCAAATCACTTGAAAACTCAAAATAGACCTTTTCTTTTGTTTTTTCTTTCAATGAAAATATTCAAAGACACTCACAAAGACTTGCTAATTTTTCACAAAGAATCACAAAAAACAAAGAAAGTGAAGAAAACAAGCATTCAATGAATCAAAGAATCCAAAAACAAGAAATCAAAGATGAAAAGTAGAGAATAACACTTTTGGTTACCTTGGAAAATGAGTAGTAAGAATCATATATTAATGCCAAGTTGCAAAAAGGCTAAAAAACTTCAAACACTCAAAGGATCAAAAGATTTCCAAAGTAGACAAAGAAGCTCACAAATAGTTCTTAAAGAAACACTTGCAATCCAAAATTAATGAAGAAACCTTTCAAAATCAAGCAAGTGAAACACTTAGAAGGTTTTGAAATCAAGAAAACAGAAGTTTGAGAACCTTTGTAATGATAATCAAACTACTGGTAAGACTGACTTTGACCAAAGGATCAGGTTAGCCCAAGGCAGTCATGCTCATTCCATAATTTTGATGGATTTACAAACTCAAAAGATGAAAAAAAGAGTGATAAACACAATTCTTTCAATAAAAAAAAGTCATAACCAATCATAAAATACTCTGAGGAAAATATCTGAATCAAGAATATGAGAAAATGGATGAAAATTGAGCTTAAAACTAACCCAGGAAGGAGATCAATGCTCCTATAATGGAGCAGACAGGGCATTAAAAATATATCAACGCTCCCTAAAAGAATACTATGGGGCATTTATTAGAATATCAACTCTCCCCAAAAGAATGACATGGAGTGTTGATTAAGATTTCAACACTCTGCAGACCACTATAGGGGAGTGTTGAAACCTGAAATTGCTTATAAAAGAATAAAAAATTTCCCAGATTCAACAAAGATTGGACTACTGACTTTATACACCTCCCAATGAAGGTGAGGGAAAATGAAGAGTTCAAATAAAAATAAAATAACCAGAAATATCAAGCAAGCAACAAAATTCAAGAGGGCTAGAAACTGAGGAAAATATCAAAGTTCCTCCCCAATGGAGTCACCAATTTTCTATTACAGAATATCTCCCCTGCGAATAGGCGAAATCTACGTTGTATATCTAGACCCCTATTGTCCAAGATGGAAAAACAAACAAATGGACACCAACATTCCTTTATATCTATTCTTTATGTCTATAGGTAGAGAATATAGAATAAAGAAGTGTGACTTACTCCTTTTTGACAGTCATCCTCGTTGATCTTCAATCTTTGGTCATGTTGTCCAAGATTCTACCACGATGAAGAAAGTATGCAAGAAATAGAACAACACCGTCTACTCCTACAATATATCACTAGACAAGAGAAGATCTATATATATGTGTGTGTGTGTGTGTGTGTATAAACAACAGTATGAAGGAAATAGTCCAAGTTATAGTAATGGAGAAACATGGTGAAGTACTTACAAACCAACATTGGCATTGCAGCAGCTCCTCCAATCTCTCTTGTCCATATCTTGCATGAATGTATCAAGATTATAATTAAAATTATTTGATTAATTCTCCTCACAAGATCAAAGGTTTGACACTGAAATCCTTTCCCTCCCCCCCTTTTCACCCTTTAGTGGCCTCATTTTATAGGATTTGGGAGGTTCAACAACCATATCCAATTTAGGGGATAGTTGAGATTTTATCTCCTTATATTAGAATTTTGTTACTAAAAAAGGAGGGAATATGGGTGACTCGACTCATGACTCAACCCCTCGATAAAAACCACTTAAGAGCATCTTGGAGCTAGCCCTTAGAAAATGGAGGGATAGTTGTAACTTCCCTAACAATTTCAATGCTCCCCCAACACTAAGAACATATCATTTTCAATGCTCCCACATAGTTTACAAAGGACCAGTAATCAAGGATCAACACTTCCTACAAATGGGCAGGGGATCGTTTATACTTAAATTGGGTCAAAACCTGAAGGTAAAAGATGTCTTTTTGACCTTCATGTGATGGGTTTTTCTCCTCCATAATGACTAGGGATTATGACAAATGTTATTCCATGTTGTCAAAGTTGTGACACTTAATAAAGTGCATGAAAAACTTAGTAAGTTTCATATAACACTTGATAAAGTGCATTTGACACTTAGTAAGGTGCATACGACACTTACAACACTTGATAAAATGCAACATGGGAAGTAGTTGTGAACTTCATTTCTTTCCTTTGTAATTCTATGTTGGTGCATCCTCTTGCTCCATCATACTCCCCTTTATTGTGCCCATACTCGAAATAGTTCAAAATATGTGGTACCTTGAGTTTTTTTTGCAACATACACAACCCTTTAAATACACGAGCATTTTTTAACTGACCTGTGCAACCATCTGACCAAATAAAATGTTGATCCATCTATATGGTCTTCTCCTTAAGGTGATTGTAATACAACCGAACATAATGTTGTACACAGGCTGATTCATGGCATTGATCATCACTTATGTAGAAGTGATACTCCTTCAATATAACTATGTTTTCTTTGTTACTATTTGTCCCATGTCTGTATGTGATATGGACCATTGTGTTGACCCGCTCTGAGTGATAATGTTTTTCTTTGAATCTCATTTTTCAGTTGAAGGGTGTAGTTCTTAGAAAAATCAACCACTAATAAGACAATACCAATGGGAAATGCATCTCTTCATATTCTAAAAGGTTCATCCTACCATAGAGCCACATGGACATGTTAAACATATTCTCATGTATTTTCAACGAAGTCCTTCATGAAGTCACATGCTTGTACCTGAGAATTAACCAATTGTATATGTCTTCTTTCTAGTCATCCATCAACATCATATGCGACATATTTAAATATTTACAAGGAAACCTCCTCCCTACACAATGCATACTCATCACTTACATGGATGCACTTTCTCAGTAATATCATTCCATCGCACCTAGGGAATGTCCCATCTAAGAGAGGTTTTTGATCAAATGCACACCCCTTTATCCTTGTACACAAGATGTTGTGAATAAAGTTTCTAGATGATGACAGAGACAATATAACTGAGCATTCCCACACAAGGGTGTTATGCAATACAACAAATATATGTGTGTGTGTGTGTGTGTCATAATAACATACATACTTAATGAGATATATACAACAACGTGTGTTATGAATTGTATTTATTTGAACATACCAAGGCTTTCATTTATGAAAATATATTTGGCCCAAGTTAAGTGCACTATGTACTATCCTTAATCTCTCATACAATTTTGTTTGTGTAATGTCAAGAAAGTGTTTAGTATGGGGTTCATTGTCCCTAGATCCCCTTCTAAATTTTATTAAATATTTTTGGCTAGAAGAAGGCCTAGTGTTCTCATGCCAGAAATCTTGCACTAGTCCCTTAACTGCTCCAATTAACCTCATGTTAGAATGAGGTAGCCTACCAGTGAAGGCCCACAAATCTATTCGACTACCTATGTCGAGGATACCTCGCCTATTAGAATACTTTATAAGGGTTTCAATATTGTATTTCATGATATGAGAGGTTTGTTGGAGCAAACAATGTTTTCTTGTGATCTTGCTAACAATTGATTGTGACAAGACACATCGGGATACATTACGATATTTAGAACGATATTTCTTCCCAATTTTTTGAAAATAATCCATAAGGTTTCTAACAATATGATGAATTGTTTCTAAGCTTTTGACTATTTCAATGCCTAAAATTCTCCTAACAACAGTCAAACTTCTAGATTTTAACAAAGCCAAAAATAATTGACATTTAGCGACATCCAATTTTGGTTCAAAATCTTCTTTAATGATTTTATAATAATGATAACGAATAGTCCAGTTAGATAACTTATCTTCAAGTGATGCTAGACCACTTTCATCCACATGAATGTATTTATGAGTTCTTCACCACACACTACTCAATATAGGTAGGGGCGATGAACCTGTATTCTGACAATATTGACCTCCCTGCTATGGAGTTAACAATGTTTTTGTTCTTTCCCCTTCAATCACTTGAAGATCAATTCTGGGAGGAGAGTGGACATGGCCATGACTAGTTTCTATAATTTCTGACTGTACAATAAGAGGTTTTGCAACAAAATAACATCTTCACTAGAATGTAACCTTCTGAAATCCTACTCTTTGACATACGTAACCTTGCATTTTCTCTTTATTCATCTAAATTTTCAATGGATAGTTATTTCCTCAAGGAATTTCTATCTTGATTTTTTTGGTTCCCCGTGTTTAAAGAGAAAAAATGGCTCCCACGAACACTACAACAAATTTGTGTTGGTATTACACAAGAAGACACAACTAACAATTCCAATTCCAAGTGGATAAATTTGTCTTGGTGTTACACAAGAAGACACAACTAACATTTCCAATTCCAATTGGACAAATTTATCTTGGTATTACACAAGAAGAAACAACTAACAATTCCAATTCCAATTGGACAAATTTGTCTTGGTATTACACAAGAAGGCACAACTAACAATTCCAATTCCAATTGGACAAATTTGTCTTGGTAATACACAATAAGACACAACTAACAATTCCAATTGGAAAAATTTGTCTTGGTATTACACAAGAAGACACAACTAACAATTCCAATTTCAATTGGAAAAAAAATTCTTGGTATTACACAAGAATACAAAAATAACAATTCAAATTCCAATTGGAAAAATTTGTCTTCCAATTCTTCCCACAATTGTATTGCAATAGCACAAAATTGTTTATGAATAAAACAACAAGACAAAAAGAACAAAACCTTGTCCGTCCTTGTTGTTTTTGCATGCAGATGTCGGTCTTGTTTGATTTTTTGAGATAGATGAGGCTGAGGAGTGTGATTGGCACACAAAACTTCTCAGCATGAATGCATGCGTGTTCCTATAACACATGCACATTCTAGGAATCTGCACATGTTCCTGTTGGGAAGGGATGAGCGCCCAACCTCAAGGATTTCAAGTCACAAGAAAGTGTGAGTAATCTTAATGAAATATATATAGAATTTATTTTGGACCAAACATATTTATTAACAAATATGTATAGTGGTTTGGGGACAACTATGACCTAAGGGATTAGAATTGAAAGTGTTTTAAAGCATAGATCAATGGTTAGAGCATCAAGATGTGGGTGAAATGGTTGTGGGTCCTTTAACAAGAGGTATAGGCATAGTTCACTTATGGATCTTGTGTGGAGGAGGTTAAGGATAGAGTATAGGTTATTACTAGGCTTAGATGCATCTAGGGGGGTCTAGGTCATGGTAATGTTCATGGGCATGGTATAGGTCTAGGTCATGGTATAGGTCTAGCTCTAGGTCTATTTCATTCTCTAGGTCATGGTATAGGTATAGATCTAGGTCTATGTCATGGTATACATCATGGTCATCATATATGTCTAGGTCATGGTCTACGTCATGGTCTAGGTCTTGCCATGTATAGGTCTTTCTATGTCTAGGTTTAGGTCTAGGTATTGACATTTCTTGTTCAAGGCCATTTCTTTCCTTGCGATGTACCAAACTTTCTATAGTGTCTGAGAGTTTGAGAGGGAGATATGAATACATAGAGGTAGGGTAGAGAAGGTGTGTATGAGAGTATGAGAGTCAGAGAGAGGAAGATAGAGAGGGGGGTTAAATAGAGAGGAATAAAAAGAGTCTGAGAGGAGGAGAGAGGAAGATAGAGAGGGGATGGAGAGAGAGGAAGAAAGAGAGTGTGAGAAGGGGAGAGATGAATACAAAGAGAGTGTGTGAGAGTGAG
>SNQJ01S0034813.1:82565-100400 GCA_010110895.2 Picea sitchensis | reverse complement strand
TGAAAACTTTCATGGGCTCCTGTCCATGAGCTCCTGCATGGTCTATCCATGTTTTTGGATAACTTCTTCTTTCTCCCAGCTGGAATCTTCCACTGGATGATTTTTCCATTTCACCAGATACTCGAAGCATTTCTTTCGTCTGGTTCTCTTGCTGACTCTCTTGTCAAGTATATGCTCCATCTGTGGCCTTTCTGAAATCAACATCTTCTTCTGCCACTGGATCTCTGGTTGTTCATCATTTCCAGTTCCTATGTCCTCAGCCTTATATGGATATAAGTCTAAAACATTGAATGTCAGAGATATCCCAATCTCATTCGGCAATTCAATTTCATAAGCATTCTCTCCTAATTTCTTTAGGACTCTACATGGCCCAATTTTCTTCATTTTGAGCTTGTTATATGTTCCCCTTGGGAACCTTTCTTTCCTCAGATGCGCCAGAACTATATCACCAACCTTGAACTGAAGTTGTCTTCTATGCTGATCCGCTCTGCGTTTATATTCCTGGTTTGACTCCAGCAATCGTTGCTTCACTCTGTTGTGAAGATCTTCCATCTCCTTTGCGAATTCTTCAGTGATTGCACTCTTTGTGACAGCTTGTTCTGACTCCCTGAGTTCAAAAACTCCTCTCGGTTGTGTCCCATACATAATCTGAAATGAGCTTTTCCCTGTACTCTGATTCACTGAATCATTGTACGCGAACTCTGCCTGTGGTAACACGTTGTCCCATCTGTTGTGGTGCTCTGTCACCAAGCTTCTGAGTAAATCTCCCAAACTTCTATTCACCACCTCGGTTTGACCATCCGTCTGAGGATGATAGGCTAAACTAAACATTAAGTTAGTTCCCATCTTCTTCCACAGTGTCCTCCAGAAATGTCCAGTGAACTTCGTATCCCTTTCCGATACAATGCTTCTGGGTAACCCATGAAGTCTAACGATCTCCTTAAAAAACAAGTTTGCAATATGAGTCGCATCGTTGGTCTTCTGGCATGGAATAAAATGTGCCATTTTTGAGAACCTGTCAACCACCACAAAGATTGAATCATGTCCTCTTTGCGTCCTCAGCAATCCTAATACGAAATCCATGCTGATTTCATCTCACGGCCTCTCAGGTATGGGTAATGATTGATAGAATCCTGTATTCTGCTTTCTACCCTTCGAATGCTAGCAAATTCTACACCTGTCAACAAACTTTTTGACATCTGTTCGCATCTTCGGCCAAAAATAGGCTTCGCTCAGCTTTGCAAATGTCTTATCATGGCCAAAATGTCCCGCTAATCCGCCACAATGCTTTTCTTTTAGCAGATTCTTCCTCATGGAGCAATTCAAAATGCATAATTGATTTCCTCTGAACAACAATCCATTCTGGATCATGTAATCCATCCACGGGCTTCTGTCTCTGAGAACTGGATTCTCAGTTGCCTCGTATGCCTCTGCAAAATCAGCATCACCTGCATACATGTTTTTAAGGTTTTCAAAACCCAATGTTTTGACTTGGAATTCTTGCAGCAACAAACACCTCCTGCTCAAAGCATCAGCCACTTTGTTAGCAGTCCCTGAAATGTGTTTAATTACAAATGTGAAATTCTGCATATACTCTACCCATTTAGCATGTTTCTGATTCAGCTTCTCCTGCTGAGTCACAAACTGTAATGCATGGTTATCACTATGCAGAATAAATTCCTTTGGGATCAAGTAATGCCTCCACTTCTTCAATGCTTGTATGATAGCATAAAATTCCTTATCATACATTGAGTACTTCACCTTTGCCTCATCCAGCTTCTCGCTGAAATATGCAATTGGTCTGTCCTCCTGGCTTAAGACCGCTCCTATGGCAAAGCCACTTGCATCACATTTTACTTGGAATGCCTTTGCAAAATATGGCAACACCAAAACCGGTTGTTCGGTGATCCTTCGCTTCAACAGATTGAAGCTTTTCTCTGCCTCTTCAGTCCAATGAAAAGATTTATGTCTTTTCTTGACTGTGTCCATCATTTCTGCGGTAATTCCACTGAAGTTCCTAATGAATTTCTTGTAGAAACTTGCCAATCCGTGGAAACTTCTCACCTCGAAAACATTCCTCGGTGATGGCCAATTTTTAATCACCTCTACTTTACTTGGATCCATCTTCAATTCATTTTCCAATATGACAAACCCCAAGTAAATGAGTTCTCTCTTCATAAATGAAGACTTCCTCATGTTTATTAACAGCTTCTCTTGTTGTAGCTTCCTCATTACTGCAACCAAATGCTTCAGATGCTCTTCTTTTGACTTGCTGAAAATTAAGATGTCATCCAAATAAACAATGACAAACTTACCAATGAATTCCTTCAGCACTTCATTCATCAGCCTCATGAATGTACTTGGTGCATTCGTCAGACCAAACGGCATGACTAGCCATTCGTACAACCCTTCATTGGTTTTGAAGGATGTATTCCATTCATTGCCTTCTCTCATGCGAATCTGATGGTATCCGCTTTTCAAATCCACTTTTGAAAAAAATTCTGCTCCGCTTAAGCAATCCATCAGATCATCCATTCTCGGCAGTGGAAATTTGTATCTGATGGTAATTTTGTTAATGGCTCTGGAGTATGTGCACATTCTCTAGCCTCCATCTTTCTTTGGGCTTAGTACCGTTGGAACGACACACGAACTTAGGCTTTCCCTGATCAGTCCCTTATCTAGCAATTCCTGTATCTGCCTTTTGACCTCTTCGTTCTCCTGTGGTGTCAACCTGTACGATGCTTTGTTAGGCAAACTTGCTCCTGGTATAAGGTATATATGATGGCTTATGCTCCTCATCGGTGGCAACGAATGAGGTAATTCGTCCACCACTATATCAGCGAACTCTTCCAGCAGTTCCTGAATTTGCTCTGGCAGATCATCCACTCTTGTGCTGGTCAAAACAACTCTCGGTTTTTGGACCACAAAGAATTGTGGATCTTCCTTTTTCTTTACTTCTGCTAGAAGTTCCTTCCCACTCATGAGAAGTATCCTGTTGTTCACTTCTGGTTTCACCTCCTTATCTTTTATCGGAAGTAATATCTGTGTTCTCCCATTCTTCTCCAGAGTATACGTATTCATTTTCCCATCATGAATTACGTTTATGTCATATTGCCATGGTCTGCCTAGAAATAAATGACATACATCCATAGGAATAACATCACAGAGAATTTTATCATTATATCCTCCTATCTTGATGTCCACTAAACATTGTTTAGTGACACTCACCTGATGTCCCTTCTGCATCCATGAGACTTTATATGGACTCGGGTGATCAGTTGTCTCCAGTTCTAGTTTCTCCACCATCTCGGTTGAAACGAGATTGTCCGTGCTTCCGCTATCCACGATAACTTTTCACTTCCTATATTTGGTCTTGCATGCAGTCCTGAACAGTCTTCTTCTCTGAGTTGTGTCCTCCACCTCCTTCTCGGGTGTTAAGAGAACTTTTCGCATCATCAAATACCTTCCGTCTTCTGCGTCTTCTGCTTCAGCAGCTCGCCTTTGTGCCTCGGCGATGTGAGTTTCACCTCTCTCCTTTTTCCTATCTGGACAGTCGACGGATTTGTGTCCATCCTTCCCACATGTGTAGCATGTGATGACTCCTCCTCTGCCTCTTCCTCTACCTCTGGTACGAGAAAAATACTATTATCAGCGTATCCTCCATCCGATTCTGCCTGCTGCCTTCGTTGTTCAGCATGCGGACCCCGCTGAGAACTTCCACCTCTTTCCATTCTGGTCCGAGGCTTCTTCCAGTCATCCTTAGATTTCTGGAACCTGTCTTGGGTAACCGATTTACCTCTCGGTTGGCTCTTGCCTCGCCCTCGCTGTGCTGGCTTACAGCTTAGCTTTTCTTCGGCTTTTAGCGCCATCTAATACGCATCCTCAACCTTTCTGACGGTTGTCATGCTCATCTCATCCTGGATATCGTATCTTAAGCCATTCATATACCTGGCTACTTTTTCATCATCACTCTCTCGATTACCTGCTCTAATATTGAGCTTGTAGAATTCTTCGGTGTATTCCTTCACCGTCATCAACTTCTGTCTCAGGTTCTGCATCCTCCTGAACAGTGTGATCTGATAGTCCCTTGGGATGAATTTTGCCTTCATCTTTGCAATCATTCGATCCCAGCTTTTGATCTTTTTCTTTCCTTTGGAACGTCTATCTGCTTGAAGCTCGTCCCACCATAGTGCTACATGTCCTTTCAATTTTGTGACAGCATGCCTGACCTTTTTGTCCTCTTCGATATCCTCATAATCGAAGTAGGTGTCAAGAGCTCTAATCCAGTCCAACAACTCTTCTTCATCTAGACTTCCTTCATAGACTGGAATGTCCATTTTCGTCTTTGAACTCATCCGAGCGATAGCCTTAATTAACCGCTCGTTGGCTGCATCTTCAGCTGCAGCTTCTCCTTGTTGTTCAACTTCAGCTTCGCCCTCAGAGTCGCTTAAGTCTCCAGCATTGGATGTGCGTCTCTACGTTGCTTCCATGTCTTCTAATCTCGCTCTGAGATCGCGTATCTGTCTTTCCATCTCTGGATTCCCTGCCGGCCTGTCTCTTCTTCTCACCTCCCTGTCCTCCAGATCATGTGACTGTCTCTCCCTTCTGGGAGGCATGGTGAATTCTCTTTTATTCCCCGCTACAGAAAACAGAGAACTTCCGGGCTTTGATACCACTCTAACGCAGACGCCACCCAACGCACGCTCTGCTTCCCCCCAGGACCTTCTTTCTCCCAAGGCCCGAAGAGCTAAACTGCTCTTCAACTTCCTATCGAAAATTCTCGACACCCACAGTATGCTCTTCGTGATCTCCCTTCTTTAAATCGTAAATCAGAACCCACGTGGTTGTGAGTCCTGCACTCGGGTCTCAAAATCTCTGAAAACCCGATCTGCGATAGCGCTCCCTGCACACCTTAGCCCTCTCCGCTATTCGGTTACATGTGACCGCTAGCCCCTCCAAACCACGGTCTTTCCTCTATCGGAAGTCGGACTTCGGGAAAACAAAGTGTGTAGGACTTACGTCCCCAGGATCCCCGATCCTCCGTCTCCGATGCCACCTGTCCTCTGTCCGCGGCAAGGCCTGGGCCCCACAATCCCGTAGTGATCGGGAAATCGCGTTTCGGGAAATCGCGATTCCTGATACACAAATTCACGGTCCTCTCCAAACACCGATCCCCGAATTGCGATGCCACTTGTCGTCGCCTTAGGGAGAGACCTAACCCTCCGACACCTGTCCTCCACTAGGTGTCTTTAACCCTGTCGGGAAATCGCGAATCGTGATTTCAACATACGCAATGCGCTGACTCCAGAAATCCCGAATTTCTGAACTCCAATTCTGCTGGATCCTCGGACATGCGTCCTTGAGTCGAACAGTTCCGATCTCGTCGGGCAATCATGGATCGCGATTTCGATGTGCGAGAGTTTCTTTCTCTTGGAAACCCCGATTCTCCGATGAGTCAAATCCCGATGGCTCTTGGGTTCCTCCTCTGCACGCTTGGGTTTAACCCGTGCGCATCTCCTTGGGATCTAACGTCTGACGGGATTTTTCGCAAGGCTCCTCTGCGAACCCTGACCGTTGATTCCTTCCTTCAGGGGTTTCTAGGAAATGACTAAGTGTTCCTTCCAGAATCCCTTTCCAACGCTTGTGCTTGCAACCTCTACTCAAGCCTTCTTCTACACAGACTCTTGTGTTATCCTTCAGAGATATCACGAAGGTGTTATATCTCCTGAGCTTATCGACTCCGACTCTTTCAGAGGGTCTTGTGCATTCTCCTTGCGCGCGGCGTTCAACAGCTTCCCTGGTGTCGAATCTTTCAGACTCTGCACATTTTCTGCAGCAGCAGTCCTTAACTTCTCCTCTCAGGTTAACAACTGAGACTTCTTCCTTCAGCCTGCACCTTCTTTGCATGGCTTCGACAACCCAAATCAACTTCAGGGCGAATGAGAACAAAAGTTCAACTCCTGGGCCTCATCAATGCACTCCCTGCAGATGAATTCAACTGCACACTCTGGAGGAATCTCCTGGCTCAGATTGAGAAACAATTGAAACTCATTCTGTCTCCTATTCAGACTTCCATGAAAACATGAAACCTTATGCACAACATGTATAAAGCAAATGCATAACCAGAAAACAACATAAATGAGCACATCAACAATACACAGAGAAAACAACACAAACCAGGGTCTGAATCAAAGTTTCATTCTATTAATTCAAACTGCCTGTACATGGGTGTTCTTCATACAATTCTCTGTTTGATCCCCTTCTCTCCAGCTTCGATAATGTTACAATCATACAATGAGGGTGTCTATATCTGTTTCCCCTCTCAGACTCTAAAACTGTCTAATCTAGACATAAAACATCTATCTACCTGCATTAAATCTATTAAATGCCTCCTATCTATTTCAGACAAGAGCGTATGGCTCAAGGTCTGATACAACATACAAAAGGCGCTCCTTCATAAAGGATCATTTAAGACTTGCGCTACATTCCCAAAGCACTTTTCAAAATTTGGGTTTGTTTATCCAGCTGAACTTTTCGCTTGATGTGGTGGCTCGCTTGCTGAGTTGGCGATGCTCCTGCATCAAATGTGGAGGAAATTATAAATAAGGTTAAATGTGGATCCTTAATAAAAAAGGTTAAAGGATAACCACAAAAGGTTTAAAATAATAAAAGGTTTATATATTTCATACAACCTTTTATATCCACTTCATACCTAATCATCCACGTGATCCACCTCACATAAAAAAATGTATACCTTTAAATATTATCTTAAATTCCAAATAAAACAAAAAATTTCTACTTTCACCCACGTGACTTGACAATTGACTTGTTCATGTTTCCCCTTTTTAAAAAATAAATTTCACCCTTCATACCTTAAGTTTCATGAAAACACATGCAAATTTAATTCTTCAATTGTGAATATTGGATTTAAGGGAGCCACCGCACCTCAAGCAACACTGGAGTGTGGGGAGTCTGCACCTCCCGATATATTTGGAGTGTAGAAAGATTAAATAATTTACGCAGTGTAATACACAGTGGACTGCGGAAATTCCAACAAGTTTTAACGAGCGTAAGGCTGAGTAATAAGTCTTCGCACCCTACTAGAGGAGGGACCTATGAGGATGTATAAATCTACACACCCTTACACAAATTTCACTTCAGACTCCTTCGAGAAGTTGACGCTCCTTCAACCAGCTCTAACCAGCTCTGATACCACTGGTTAGAATTGTCAATTGTCAATTAACAATCGCACACAGGTAATAGACACAGGATTTCACATGGTTCACCCAAACGTTGGACTACGTCCACCAAGGTCACCAAATCCCAACAACCACCATTACAAAACTAAGATCATACTCATCTTATGAGTGTGGTCACTTATGCCTTTTCTCTTTTACTTTACCTCTTCATCTTGACTGTTACTTATTTGTTTTCTTCTTTGTCTTTTAAGTCTTGAGTTTTATAATCAAAACATTGTCTTGAATTATCATGCATTACCTTTCATTTGTTGGAGTCCTGAATTCTAACAAAATAACTTCATTATCATATGGGCGCAAAGCTCAATAGAAATGTTCACTTTCAAGAATTATACATTACACATAAAAATTTAAATATTATGAAGACTTCATCATGAGCATGCTTGAGATGGCAGCCCATTGAGTACAAAATTTATCCTTTCTAACCCCATTCTCATGAATATAGTATCAACAATCTTACCTTTAACCTGTGTAGATTTCCTATTGGCTTGGTTCTTTTGAATTGACCACTTCGTTACTGACACTGCTTCCATTCATGAGAAAACCCTCAATGAGGAATCTTCAACAGATACATCACCACATGCTCTTGGGTCTCCATGTCACCACAATAGCTACGTCACCATAACACCATCTTTGGATGGAGGTGGACATCAACGCGATAAATCCCCTTCTGCAGTGCATCCCAACGTGATTCTAGCCTCCCACTCTTCTTGAAATGCGGCGGTTGCGATCTTTGGATGCTAGACAACGACACCAGTATGCCTCACAACAAGATTTCCCATGCTTAACCTCAGCCCTGAAGCTTGGAAATATCAGACGACAAGGACAAGAAGAGGGGTTGGAAGGTGGGATATAAGCCCCAAAAATCAAAAGCATCTTGAATCAACCATGGAATGTGACTGTGGATCCCATTCCGATGGCCTGGTGGATTGTCACATTGGTCACCATTCCTCTCCCTCTCAAAACGCAGAGCCACACACTACTTCCATAATATGAGGTCTCGTTGCATCCTCGATGTCTCTGGTGATTATAACGAGTGGCTTGACTTTGTTTTTGGATTCTGGTGGCTAACCCTTTGGCTTCTTAGCGACGCCCAAACTCAATCTGGTACACTCTCTTCTGGCGATATTGTTATTGTTATTAATACATGCCCGATACCCTGTGTTGCCTATGGCATTGCTTGCACTATCCTCTCTAGACGTCGAGGAATGAGGCAGGGGACCCTGGGGATGCCAAGGGCTTGTAGCTCCCATTGTTCTCGAATTTGTCACGAACTGAAACATCGATGCACGCCCTCCTAAGGAACTACGCGACTGATGGCATTAGTCCCACCCACTTCTGGTGGGCTAATTATTCCATGGGGAAACCAACACCCGCATTAGCAAACTCTTGGTCTTTCTACAGAACTGAGTAATTCCTCCCCTCGAATTTGTCCGAACACGACACGACACAACACAACTCTCTCTCGAATTTCTCTGGATATGACACAACACAACTCTCTCTGATAACAATGGACAAACAAATAACTTTTATAGTTTACATATCTAGCAATAATTCACTCATAATCAATACACTATTCTACTTTCTGCATGTTTCTGGGATCTCCAATAAAGGAAAATAAATATGGCATGTTTCATTCTAATACCATATTAAAATGGGAGAGTATAATATAACACGTCAAGAATGTGTCAATGAGACTATTGAAATAATGTAATAGATACATATAAATATAACAAGGCTTGTTTCAAGATAGACAAACTACCTTGATCACTCAATCTATCAGTTGAGAAAATGTTTCAACCTTACATTATTCTATGACTTTTAGTTAAATTCTTTTATGTTTCAACCTTACATCATTCTATGACTTGATGCATCAACTTCTTTGTTAAATTCTCGGTATATATGGAAGGCCTGAAATCTTTCAAAAGTGTTCCTAAGAAATCAAATTATTTTTTCCATCCTTCAAGAGAGCTTACTCGTAGCTCACGTTTTTCATTCAGCCAATCAATAATAACCTTTGAATCGCCCAAGATTTGGATCTTAGAGAGCACAAGTAGATTTATTAAGAATAAAGTATCTCAAGCGCCTCGTAATTCCACCTTTGAGTTTGTTCAGGAACCATAATTCAAGTACCACTTATGAATCAACGAGGACGAAAGTCTATGTATGAAAAGGATCAACACAAATCTTCGTAACATGTTTCTGATTTAGAATAATTCATTTAATTGTATAGAGATGAAGATGATGGATATATGAGTTAGAAATACTTTTTCTTTTGGTTATGTTGGCACAAAATAATATGCGAAATGAAAATAATTAAAATGTTATTAAAGAGGAAGGGAGGCACTCATAAATAAAATTTAACAATTACTAAATTTCTTATATGGGTAGGAATGACGTACATACCAACATTCAAACAAATAAGTTTTGGAATAATTAAGTATGTTTGACATGTATTAAAAAAATTTAACAATTACTAAATTTCTTATATGGGTGGGAATGACGTACATACCAACATTCAAACAAATAAGTTTGGGAATAATTAAGTAAGTTTGACATGTATTAAAAAAACAACAAGTTTATGATTATCAAATTGGAACAATTATTGATTAAGGTAATCCTAGACCTTTTTATGTGGAGGTGTGTTAGAGAATTATAGGAAAAATAGGAGATGTATCTGCCTTAGGTTACTATGATTGATGTTGCACATCTCTATGATTTTATACTCATGTAGTGACATAAACTTCAAGGTTTTACAATAATGTCTTTTGTTTATTGGATGTCATAGAGATATTAGATGTCAGTGTACTTGGTTTTCTCATAGCTTTAGTTTTTTTTATTTAGTATTAGGGCAAAAGAAAATTGGAGTTTCTTCTTTGAATAGGCTACAAGAAAATGGCTACTTTTATTTACATTTTTAATCTACCATGAGTAACATAACTCAACTTTCATCAACATGTCCTCTACATTATGAAAGTAATAAAATTTAGGAAGGTTCTTAGTATTTCATTTGGGAAACTTCCTTATGTCTATGTTGTGTTTTTCTAGGTTTCATGAGTTTCTTTGATGCATGGCATCTCAACAAGGCCAACATCAATGACACATGGGTTTCTATTAATCAAAATAGTTGATGTCTATTGTGGATTGGTGACTATACATTAACTTAGATTTTCTAGGATTCATAGATTAAGAATATCTAAATTACATTCTCATAGGAAACATGCCACTATTTTAACAATTCAATTCATGTTTTAGGTTTTAATAAATGTTTACAAAAAATGTGATGTGACATTTTGTATACCTATGCTCAATTATAAAATTTAATGACTTAAACTTTTGGAAGATAAGCATAGTGATGGTTGGGTAGCATTTCAAATGAAAATATGGAATATGCATCAATGGATTAATCGTTCTCTATTCTTAAAAGCCCAGTTATCTAAGAATTTCAACATGACTGAAAATGGTGAGTTAGTAAGTGATTATGGAATTCCTCTAGGATGAATTTGCTAAATGAGGAATCACTAGAATGTGCAATTGCTAGAAATTTAATTTTTAGCAAAATACTTGATTTTAATTTATTTTTTATCTTTGAAGCTCAATGTTATAAAAACTTGATAAATAAATCCCTAAACAAAGCGTATTGAAAAAGGTTTTGTCCTAGCCTACAAGTGTTGAATGTTCCCTTAGATGAATTTCTTACTTTTATAATTTCTCATAGGTATGAACAATATTCCTAAGCGTACATTAGCATTTGATTACCTTGCGATGTGTTGATCTATATTTGATCATTATATTGTTTTTCATCTATCTCAATCCTTTTAGAATGGAAAAAATGGAGGATTCATCTTGTAGGGTCATTTTAGTGGCAGGTCCTAGTTTGGAAGATTGGATTCTAGAACCTTCCCGAACTATTTTGAGGAATTAAATGATGTTTTTTTGGATTTAGTTGTTTCAAACTTGTTCCCACCTCCTTGATGGTGTTCTACACTCTGATACTTTTCCAATCAGAGTTCAGATGCAAAGGTTATGCCTCCCGCAAGTTGACCTATCGTGTTGACCACCATGGTATGAGAGGATGCCACATCAACCCCTATTACATATGCATATGGGGCTATCCACATGAGGAATTTCAAGAAGATTCTAGAAGGTTCAAAAGCCTACCAAAATTGAGGGTTGAGGAAGTAAAAAACCTACCCGTAGATGGCTATCGGTCTATGTTAAATACTAGGCCACTAAGAGGAAAGAAGGTTCCATTCTTTTGTAATGTATATTGTTCCATGGCTCAGAAAATTATCTAAGAGTGGTATTATGTAAGAATAACAGAGGATGAGATATTTTGTAGCAGTAATATGAGCCACAAGTCAAAGGAAACTCCACATAGAGTGTTTACTTCTTTATACTTGTACCACTTCTATACAAAAGAAAAGAGAGAAGAGCAACCTCACCTTCTAGCTAGGTTTTCTCCCGCATTGGGTTTCCTAAGTCATATCTTGTGTCTATTTGTGGATGGTGTGTGTATCTATTTTTGTTTTCTATTTTTCGCATTTGAACTATTTCATACAATTTTATTTTAAGAAAACCAATAATCAAGGGTTTGATATCTAAAGGAAAAATAAACTTAATAGTAAAGATTTCACTTATTTGTCATATATGTTGTGACAAATTGTTCTATTGGAATGTCCACGACAGTTTAAATATCATGTGTGCATTTTTATTAATGATACACATTTGTTTATTTGTCATCCTATTTTATTGATCATTTTATTTCAAAGGTGCACATTATAAGAAATTCAATCTTTGAAATATGGTCCATATTTTTGAAGACCACTATCTGATTTTGATTTCACAACCTAGATTCATCCTATCATTATTAACAAATTTATATTTCAATTTTTTTAAGAATAACATGTGCCTACATTTATCAAATATTCATTGCTCCATTGAAACTAATCATTTTCATAAGATTTTTTTATCCACAAATGAGGGAATTATAGCCCACACACTTCACCAACAAAAATCCTTTGCGGAACTAAAACTTTTGGTCTCTATCTCAGTCTTGTACATACTGTTTTTCTTTAGAAATACCACTAGGACTCTGTTCCTTTTCCCTGTACAAAAATCTTTGTTCTTCTTTCCTATAGAGAGAGATAAGTTGTAGTCTTCTTCATATGGTTGTAATTCCTTCAATACATCAACCAATGGCCTACTGATGGCTAATGTAACTTGCAGATAATAGTTAACTATCAATGAGAAAATAACGTGTACCCTTGATTTCTAGTACGCAAATTAGGTCACTGAGTTCATATTCCCCTATTAACCACAATGAAGCAGGCATACACCAAGTAGTTGTGCTTCTTGACTCCAAGGTTTATGCTTTGGATGTAGTTCCCAAGTGTGGATTTCTTTGTAACACCTTATTGCTCACTATTCTTTTGTAAGAAATGTGGCGTTGGTTTGTTGTCTACTATTGGCAATGTCGATGTCCCTATGTAAGTAAGTAATGTAAGAGCTTCTTGCTACAGATTGATTCCTAGGTTTGAAACTAGTTATCCTTGGCCAAGACATATGAGATTGAGGTTAGAATTATGAATTATATTCTAAATGGAGATGTAATTTCTTCCCAACTAAATCCTTTTATGGTAAAGATACATGTTATATAGAGCTATGGCGACACAATTTTTTTTTCAATCATCCATCATCTCCATTGCTAATGTATAAACAACCAAACACTCATAAGTGAACACAGAAACCACTTTCTAATTCACAACAAGTAACTATGGAGGATACCCACCAAAAAAATACAAATCGGCCAATAAAGAGTCATGTTGACCAACAATGAGATGGATCGACTATGATATGAACTAAGTCGACTAGCAATGAAATGAATTGACCAACTATGAATATATTTTCCCTAACAAGTGGGAATCGATCCAGTTATAAACAAAATCACCCTGACAAGAAATTAATCAACCAACAACAAAATTAAGCTGATTGGGAAAGTGAGAATGGCCAGGTACAGGAGCGAATCGACTGAATCAGCGAGAAAACAACCTAGGGAGCATGAGGTGGCTCAAACAAGCATGTACAACATGTTTGACTAGTGTACAATCTGTAGGGATGTTGTATCGACATGTGGGTGAGAGGAAATGACCCAACAATGTATCGATTCACCCATGTAAGTGAAATTACAGCCCAGGCAAGAGAAATTCCCCCCTGGCAAGAAAAATTGTAGCTTGGAGGAGAGATAAATTTTCCCAATAGATTCAATAGTCACTAGCTTGTTTTTCTTCAGGGACAAAGTTAATAATTTATACCAATTGCAACAACTCTTTAATCCACACCCTCCATATATTCTATACTTAGAATGGATAACTTAGGTTCTCTAACTATTGAATTTCATTGATTTTATGTGAAACAATGATTTTCTATGGAAAAAACATATCAATTGCTATGATAAGGTTCTATCCCAAGTATACTTGGATATAGTTACTAAAACAACAACCAAATTTTCATTTACAAGAGTTTTCCATTGAATTAACCACCAAGGGTAGTGGTTGAATTTTATTGTGCATATTTTATGACATTAAATAGAACAAACAAAGAATAGAGAATGGATCTGAACTATACACTTTTACAAGGAGAACTTGACAATAATAGACACATCAATAAACCATAATGAACATAGAAATTTGAACTTGGAAACCCAAACGATTAGACCTTCTTAGAAAGGGGGTCTCAGTTCTAATTTCGACAATCTTTGGTTCAATCAAATCTTTGGTTCAATCAAATCTTGGTTCTCCATGCATCTCCCTCTATTATCCATCCAAAATCACTTTGAGAGTGAAAAAAATGGAAGAAATAGGGAGATCCAGGGGGTAAGGGGAAGGCCAACAACCATGACCCTTCATTTCCCCTTCCTTGACCTTCTCTCTTATTTTACTTTTCTTATTTCTTTTATTTCTCCTTTTTTCCTCTCTTTTCCTTTTGTCCTATTCAACTTTTACATTGCAATGGATTTTGCTAAACCTCATAAATTTCCAAATTTCTTTTATAAATACTAAGTCTTACAATTATTCATTGGTTTGGATCCATTTCGGATCACACCTCCCTATTGAAAGGATTTTTGGTCTCCAAAAGCTCCAAGGAGACTGATCTAGATCAATGTGTTGTATGTTTTCTTCTCTAGTACGTGGCTCTAACTCTGGCTCCTAGATACAACTCAAACTCTAGATCTGGCTCTAGCTTTTGGCTCTAGTTGCTCGCTTTGGTCCTAGCTATGGCTCTGGCTCGCTTGTTCCCGCAATGTAGAAGTCTAGTCATTGACTTTTAGTGCTGAGCTTTTTCCAAATTAGTACTCTACAATCAACACTCATTCCCATCTCTCAGTCTTAGAGGCCATCCATCCTGGAAATCAGTGAAGCCAAGTCAAATATTAGTCTATGTTTAGTGTGATCCCAACATGACATTCCATCACCTGCCTATTTTACAAGGGAAGTGTGGTCTGCATTCTACTACTAGCATCAATTGCTTCCCAACATGGAAAAAATTGATTCATAATTTTTAATTCATGTGGTGTTTCTTATTAGTAAAATAAAAGATTAACAAAATAGAGTGGATATGACATATTATAACAATGATAGGAAATTGTAGAGAACCAAATACCACAAATATGAATATCTTTATTTATGAAAGCAATGTTCACTTACCTCATTGATGGGGGAAACCTTTAGTTGAGCAGAGTACCAATTACAATAGGCATCTTGTTACTTTCTATCTAACCTCCTAGGAACCTTCTAATAAACATTTTTTACAATTATTGATTTCACACAATATCTATTGCATGGGCATGATTAAATAGAGATGACCTCAATACATAGAAACCTATGTATCCACTTAAACATGTCCTCCCCTGATAAAGTAGCATTCTTGGTTCACATATGTCATCTGAGGGATATGTATCCTTCCACTATATCAAAACTTCTTGTATAGTGACTTGGGGAAGCCCCTCATACAACCAAACAGATCCTTCTTCATTTAGTTTTGGAAGGCTAATTTTTTTTGTTTTTGTTTTGTAAGTTAGAGTTTGTATTCAATCCTGTCAAAAGTTAAAACTGTTTGTAGTTCCTAATCATGCGTGGTCGTGGTTCCCTTCTGGGAAACCACTGCTGCCACTTGTCCAAAAAATAAGATTGTAACATGCAAAAAAAAGACTTCTATGCCATGCAGGGCGAAGTGATGATTATTAGACTTAAATAGAAAGAAAAACGCGAGGTAGCCTCCCATGGCTGCCAGAAAATGAAAGTAGACAGAAACCTGAGACCTGAAATGACTTAGAAACCTGGACCGAGCATTGGTTCGACATAGACTTGACACTCCTGTAATTTTCCCCTGTCGTAGCCCACGATAGCTTGTCGGAGGTCTTGAAGGAAGGATATCAAAATGTCCACACGGCTCCAGCGTTCTGTGTCCCTGCTTTGCAGATCAAGAATAGTTGACTTGACCTCCCCCATGCCCCTTTTGAGGTCGCTAAATGAGTCCACGATCGCTGCTCGATCTTCGCACTTGTCACAAACGGGGCGGAGAGGGGCGGGACAGCGGAGAGTCGGAATAGGAGGAAGGAGAAAAAACGAGAGCAGAGGTGGTGGGGGTGTGACGAATGGGAGAAGGAGGAGGTGGAGGCCGGCGAGGAGGGGAGGGGGGAGGAGGTGCGAAACCCAGCGAATTGTCGAGGGTATCAAACCACTCAATTCTGTAGGCGTAGGGGTTGGAGAGTGGGGAGAGGTTAGGAGTGGTCTCATAGAGTGGTTGTGCGGGGATAGGAGCAACAACAGGAGCCAAGAGGGGGAAGATTTTGGTTTCAGGGGGAGGGTCATGGGTGGGCAACTCCCTTCCCCTGGCTGCATACCAGGTGGCTCCTCTCTTGGCCTTTCCTCTAAGGCGAGGCATGGAGGTAGCAGGCAGCAGCCTGGGACAGAAGATGCAGAGGATCAACAGACCTTGAGAGGAAAGGCACGAGCCTGGAGTTCTTGTATCCGAGTGGAGGTTGCACCAGAGGAGAGGCACGAGCCTGGAGAAAATGAGATCCAGAGAGAGCTGGACATGTAAACGGTGAGGGGGAAAATGAGGTTCAATGCGTCAGAGCTCAGCTTTAGGAAAGCTAGTGTGGAGGAGCGGATATGACTGAGGAGGCATCCTGCACGGCGCCATGAAAACTCTTACGTTGCAGAGCTTCCAAATCGTGCGGCAAGCTCGCTGCGACTGATGTTTGGAGAGTGGCGATGGATGTTTTAAATCCATGAGGTGACGGAAGTGGGGGGGCAGGACTAATCGGGCGTCAGGTGGCTAGTTGCCTGGCCAAGTGGCCTACCGTGATCTATCCACATTTTGAGCTTGAAAGCACCCCATCTGCGGCTAATTTAAATATTGTTTATAACTATATTAAATCTTTTATATAATTTTATATTATAGTAATAAATTTTTAAATTAAATTAATTAATTTCAAAGTTTAATAATTCAAAATTAATTTTAACTAAAGAAGAATAATTATTATAATTAAATTGTAATAAAAAAATAAAAATTCATTAAAATCATGATCAAAATAACAACTTAATAAAACTTTCAAATTAATTAAAACTATGACTCGTTGACTAGACTTTTTATTTCATTAATATGAGGGAAATTTCGTACCTTATAAAGAAAGAAATTCCAATTCATGAAAGTTATGACTTTTGTTTTCTGGACGGACTTTTAACTTCTTGACGATTTTAATGAAATTTCTGACTTGATAAAATCAAAATTTCAAATCAATAAAACTATGACTTGTTAATTTTATGTCAGCGATTAGGTCAAAATTCTAAATAGATCCGTTAAAAGTTAAAACTGTGAGTCCTACACCTCTTATTTTATTGGTCTGACAACTCTAAGGAAGTTTCTGTTCATGTCCTCGGATGACTTCTTGTTTCACAGATAAAGAAATTTA
Organism: Picea sitchensis; assembly: GCA_010110895.2. Classification (NCBI taxonomy): domain Eukaryota; kingdom Viridiplantae; phylum Streptophyta; class Pinopsida; order Pinales; family Pinaceae; genus Picea; species Picea sitchensis. The sequence goes on along the minus strand of SNQJ01S0034813.1, from coordinate 83,165 downwards.
TTGCATATCAATATTCCAAGGCTCTTAAGATTATAAAAAAGTTGGGTAAGTAAGTAAATTGTCAATAAATATCAACGGAGAAATTGTTTATTTGTTTCAACGGAGAAATTGTCAATAAATATCATATCTCACAGATCAATTTTCATTGTCCTCTCACTTCTTATTTCATAATAAATATCAACGGAGAAATTGTTTATTTGTTTCAACGGAGAAATTGTCAATAAATATCATATCTCACAGATCAATTTTCATTGTCCTCTCACTTCTTATTTCATAAATTTGACAACAATTGTTTTTCTTAAATGATACTCCAAATCGATTAAAACTATGACCAGTTAACTTATTATCGGTCTGGCAGCTGTAAAGAAGTTTCGTATTTGATTAAATCGCTCCCACGTTCTCGTTTCAACGGACAAATTGCCAATAAATGTCATACCTCAGGCGTCAACTGCCCTTGTCCTCTTCTGCTCCAAGTCCTTACAAGCCTTTCAATCTCCAATGAGCTCTCATATCAGTATCAATTTTGAACGTTGAATTACACAGAGCATATCAATGTCAGTTTTGAACGTTGAATTACACCCACTATTGCTGAACATCGCT
>SNQJ01S0034813.1:64298-82515 GCA_010110895.2 Picea sitchensis | reverse complement strand
ATTTTCACTAAGCCTCTTGGAAAGATTAAGTTTGAACTGTTTAGGGAGATGTTAGGTGTAGAAGTCAATCCATTCTCCATTAAGGGGGAGACTTGGAAATAATGGAGAAAGTGCTAGTTGTAAGTGCCAGTAATAAGCGCCAGTTGTAAGCGCCAGTTAGAAGAGTCAGTTCTTAGTTAAGAGTCCAGTCGTCTTGGTTTGCATGTAACCGACTCAGGAGAGTCTTTTCCTATATAAAGATGTAATCCATCTTCGTTGAATAACATGAAGTGAGCGTAGCCTCACCGTGGTGTTTTGATTCGTATATTTTATCTCTGAAAACTCTAAGGAAGTTTTTGTTCATGTCCTCGCATGACTTCTTGTTTCACAGATAAAGAAATTTATTGCATATCAATATTCCAAGGTTCTTAAGATTATAAAAAAGTTGGGTAAGTAAGTAAATTGTCAATAAATATCAATGCAGAAATTGTTTATTTGTTTCAACGAAGAAATTGTCAATAAATATCATATCTCACAGATCAATTTTCATTGTCCTCTCACTTCTTATTTCATAAATTTGACAACAACTTTTTTTCTTAAATGATACTCCAAATCGATTAAAACTATGACTATTTCGAATCGATTAAAACTATGACCAGTTAACTTATTATCGGTCTGGAAACTGTAAAGAAGTTTCATATTTGATTAAATCGCTCCCACGTTCTCGTTTCAACGGACAAATTGCCAATAAATGTCATACCTCACACGTCAACTGCCCTTGTCCTCTTCTTCTCCAAGTCCTTACAAGCCTTTCAATCTCCAATGAGCTCTCATATCAGTATCAATTTTGAACGTTGAATTACACCCACTATTGCTGAACATCGCTCTAATATCTGATAGACTGGTGTTTGTAATATATATATAGATATAGATAAATCTACCATACACCCACTATCGCTGAACATCGCTCTAATATCTGAACATCGCTGAACAATTAGACCCACTATCGCTGAACATAGCTCTAATATCTGATAGGCTGGTGCTAATATACCATGAGTAGTATAACTCAACTTTCCTCAACTTTCCTCAACATTATGAAAGTATTAAAATTTGGTAGCATTGTAGGGAGGACGGTTCTTAATATTTCATTTGGGCAACTTCCCTTATGTCTATGTTGTGTTCTTCTAAGTGTTCTTCTAAATTTCATGTCTTTGATGCACAGATTCTTAATAAGGCCAATGCCAATGATACATGGGTTTTTATTAAACAAAATAGTTGATGTTTATTATGGATGGGTGACTATACATCAATTTAGATTTTCGTGGATCCAATAAAAAATATCTGAATTGTAGGTAAAGAATATTTGATTTATATTTTCATAGGAAATATACCATTATTTTAACAATTAAATACAAGTTTTGGGTTTCAATAAATGTTTACAAAAATTGTAATGTGTTATTTTGTATAGCTATGCTCAATTATAAAATTTAATGAATTAAACTTTTGAAAGATAAGCATAGTGATGGTGGGTAGCATTTCAAATGAAAAAATGGAATGTGCATGAGTGGATTAATCATGCTCGATTCCTAAAATATCCTTTATCTAATAATTTCAACACGACCGAAAATGATGAGTTAGTAATTGATTATGGAATTCCTTTAGGACAAATATGTTAAATAAGGAATCACCAAGAGTGTGTTATTGTTAGAAATTTAAGTTTTAGAAAGTAACTTTATTTTCAATTAATTTTTATCTTTGAAGCTTAAGGTTATAAACACTTGTTAAATAAATCTTCAAACAAAGAAGTAAGTGTTGAATGTTCCCTTAGACAAGCTACTTATTTTTATAATTTCACTCAATTATAAGCAATTTTCTTAAGGATACATTAGCATCTAATTACCTTGTGATGTGTATATTTTGATCAATGATATACGTTTGTTTCTTTATCATCCTATTCAATTGTGCACATAATAAGTAAATCATTCTTTTAAATATGGTTCATATTTTGAGGACATCTATCTAATTTTGATTTCACAACCTAATTTTAGCTTTCCATTACTAACTAAGTTCTATTTCAAAAATTTTAAGCATAAAATGTACCTTCAATTATCAAATTTCCATTGCTCCATTGAAACTGATCATTTTCATAAGAGTTTTTGATCTGTAAATGAGGGACTTATAGCCCACTTGCTTCACCAACACGGATCCTCTATGGAAATAAAACTTTTGGTCTATGTCTCAGCCTTGTACAGAGTGTTTTCCTTGAGAAAGGCCACTAGGCATCTGTTCCTCTTCCTTGTACAAGCTAGATATCTATTCTTCTCTCATATATAAAGATCTTTTTCTTAGTCTTCTTTGGATGGTTGTAAGGCCTGCACTATATCTACAAATGGCCTACTAATGTCCAATGTAAACTACACACAATAGTTAGCTAGCAATGCAATAATAACATGTACCCATTTTGTCCAGTATGAAAATCGGTTATTTGAGTTCAAGTTCCTCTATTATCCACAACCAAGCAGACATACACTACATGGTTGTGCTTCTTGACTTCAAGGTTTGTGCTCTAGATGTAGTTATGAGTGCCAATTTCTCTACAACACATCACTGCTCACTATTGTTCTATAAGAAATGTGAATTTGGCATGTTAGCTACTCTTGGAATGTCGATGTCCCTATTGAAGTAACATAAAACTCCTTACTATAGATCAATTCATGTTTTGAAACTAGCTAGCCTTGGTGAAGACATATGAGGTTGAGGTCATGGTTATGAAATATATTCTAAATGGAGATGCAATTTCTTTCCAAGTAAATCATTTTCTAGTAAAGGTAAATGTTTTATAGAGCTATGGTAGAACACAATTTCTCACAATCATCCATCATCTCCATTTTTTCTATATAAACAACCCAATAGTCATAAGTGAACATAGAAGCCACTTTTATACTCACTCGTAATAGTGGAAGATACCCCACCAACCAAAAGTCAAATTGGCCAACAAATAGTAAGTAGACCAATAATGAGATGAATTGACTAGGATACTGTAACATCCCCGACCACCAACAGGTTGGGCAATGCAACTACTGCAGAATATACACTTATATATAATATGCAGTAAATCGAATTAACACATTTAACATAGAGTTACTGCCATCATACAAACTTAAATAGAATTAACATCAATTCATACATGCAACAAAATACATGAAAACATCCAAGTATTACAAACATGCATTAGATATAAATTAAGCACAAAATGATACTTATCTTTTAACTGGAGTAAAATTCATCGACTACGTGCAGAACTTCCAAGAACCTCCCAGCCTTAGACCACACTGTTCATCACACTCCATAGTGGGTCACCCCCGCACTGGGACTAAGCTCCACCCAGGGCAAGGGAATCCTAGACTAGGTTGAGGTTATAGGAAAACTACATAGTGCAACCAAAAGGATTCTCTCCAGGAGCCTTCTTATGCCCACTACTCACATACTCTCATTCCTCGCATGCATATTCCACTTGAAAGTATACACCTTCACTGTCACACAGTCCATCGACTACTTCACCTCCCTCTCCGGGTCTCAGCAACAGGTCGGATCAAGAATTATCAGAGCTCTGTAGCTGGCGTTGGACTCTCTCTGGGAGAAAACCACTTCCCAACAAACTCTCTCACATGGAGAGAGCTGCTCACAGGACTGACAACCTACCTCTTCAACCAATTTCGACTCAATTCCCATAAAGTAAGGATAACAAGAACAACAACAACATTTGGTTAACTCACGGGTGATAGAAGCAACAAGAAATTGGATATAGACATCCAAAAACGGTTCAAGTATGGACTCAACTTTGCAAAATTAGATAGGTTGGGTACATAGATCACACCAATCGGCTTCATGATTTTGGGTTTTTAGAGGTGCGTGGCTATGCAGAGGTCCAACGCAGAGGCCAAATAGTTTTTCATATGGTAATCTTAGTGAACTCAGGCGGAGGATGCAAGAATGGGAGAGCGAACCCCCAACACGATTGAATCACGGGTTACTAGTTCCAGGGTCCCTGGTGGATGTCACCATATCGTGAACTTCAGAGAATCATACTCCAGGGTTTTTGTGAACTTGTATTTCAGGATGCCCGAAGCGCCAAATCCCGAAATGTCTAAGGGTCATTGATCTGTGAGGAGACACATGGAGGACAGAGACTCACTCTGTTGGACAACCGTTGATTTGAAAGTGGACATGTGGCTCCAGATATGGAAATCCGAGTATGGAGCACTCCAGAGGAAAGCAGAGGGTGAAAGCGTCAAAGTCCCGAAGGAGATCTCGATCATTGATCGAGGAGGAGGTCGAAGGACCATTGATATTGTCTTGGTCAAAAAGAGATGAAGTCTTGAAGAGAATCAGGGTTGTTGATTTGGAGAGGATGTGTGGCAGAAGATATGTCACTCCAGGAAAATTCACTCTGGAGATTTTTGTGTGTGGAGATGTGAGAACTCCCAAAGGCGAGAGATCCGGAGTTCATCAGAACCGTCTGATTGTTGAGGATAGGTTTGATTATATCTTCCACTCCGGAAGATTGTCATACAGGGAAAATTTGATGAGTTGAGCTATGTTGGGGGTTGATTTTTTCGAGGTTGGTCATTCTCCACCCACTGTCTAACTGTGAATGGGGATTGGAGACAAAAGATCTTACCCTGTGGATCCCCGATGGATCTGTGTGTGTGTACACTTCTCCTTGGGTTGCCTTTGGGAAGGTTGGAGCCTTGGAGGGAGAAGTGTGGGGATAAGTTCCCTGGTATGAGGCCTGGAGGGTACCTTGAGAGTTTTGAGGGCAGTTGGAACTCCAGGAGCCATGGTGCTCTGAGACTTCCTGAGCCGACCTGTTGTTGAAACTCAAGGAGAGGGAGTTGTAGCAGCCGATGGACTGTTTGATAGTGAAGATGTACACTCCTGGGGTGGGACAAGCATGTGGGGAAGGAGAGATCGTTGGTTGGAGTGTAGCTGAGGTTAAGTACCTTGGTCTAGACCATGTTGTTGTGGAAGGTCTTCTCCATCAAAAGATAAGTATCAATTCTCTATTTATTGTATGTTGTGTATCTTGTATACAGGTTATAATGTTATTAGAATTGCATGTATATACATATATATACATTGCATTACCTTCATCCATGACTGTACATAATGTGTTTCATGTTTCATTGCTTAAGAAATATATACCCGATGCTAATCATGTTATTGATTGGAATGTGAATCAGGTAGAGCAAGAAGGCATCTTGCAAGTGCATCTGGTGCACATATTGGACCGGAAGAGCAAACAACTCTAGAATCGATCCATAGGGCTTGTAAAGTTCCAGTGGACCTGGTACGGTCTTGAGGATGCGACATGGGAGCATGAGGATGCTATGCGGGCAGAATAACTGCATCTTTTTGAAGATTTTGGAAATCTTGTTGATGTTGTGTAAAGAGTTGCACTGAGCACGGTGCAAAAATAAGGGGAGGGGATTGTAATACCTCAAGAACGTACTCCAATTGTATTTATGAATTGTAAACATGTTTTGTAGGCTGGTGAGCCGAGTGTTATAATATGCTAGGAGGCTTATGTGATGATTAGGCTAGAGAGCCTAAGATGTTAAGGCCAGGAGATTGTTTTGTTATGTAATTATGCAAAATCATTAATAAAATATAAACATCGTTGTGTGTAGACCAACCATGAAGAAAGAGTGATGGGGGACTAAGTTTCCACAAGGTTGGGTAAGGGAGGAGGCTAAGTGTTTGGGCCTAGGGGCTAAGCTAGGGGGATTACCTTTAAAGGGGATAATAATTTATTATTATTTCCTAAAAGGGTAAAGTGGGCAATTGACCAAGTGTTGTCCTAAGTTCTTGGGAAAGGAACATATGCAAAATGGATTGCATGAAACTTCAGGAAGACAGGTGTCGACATGGGCGCATGTAGTTAAAGCTGAAGAAGTCAATCGTGTTGGCGGTTCGCTCCTCATTCTGTCATCCTCTGCCTCAGTTCACGGGGAGCTGGGGCGTCTAAACCATTTTGCCTCTGCGTCTACATCTGCTTACCCGCACACAGTGAAGGAAACCCTCACGAGAAGGTTGTATGTCCTGTCCATACCTCTGTCTGAACTCGAGACCTCCATACTTGACCTCTATGTTTTGTTCTCTGGTCACGCATCCTGAACCCAGTGAGAACCCGTGGACTGATTCGCGTCTTTTGTGGAGCCCGAATATCCTGTGTATTATTTGTGCCATGTGTGTCATGATTGTGGGTTGTTGTGGCCATGCAGTTCCTGGACTAAGTGTGGCTTGTTGCCATCGTCAGTTCCTTGCTGAGCTTTGTTGTTGTCCTCCTTGTGCGGGAACGGATTTGAAGAAGCAGGTTTTCAGGCTTGTGTGCAACACTCTCTCCAGGTGAGGGAGGTGGTTTTGATTGAAGAGGCAAGTTTTCAAGCCCGTGATCAACTCTCCCAGGTGAGATAGTTTGATGGGAAGTGGTTTTCTCCCAGGGAGAGTCCAGCACCAGCTACAGAGCTCTGAGGATTCCTGATCTGGCATGTTGCCGAGACCCTAAGAGGGAGTTGAAGGAGTCTATGGACTGTGTGACAGTGAAGGTGTATACTCCCAGGTGGAACAGGCATGCTGAGAATGAGAGTCCATGAGTAGTGGGCGTAAGAAGGCCCCTGGAGAGAATCTTTCCACTTGCTTTGTGCAGTTTCTTGTAACCTCAGCCTAGTCTAGGATTCCCTTGCCCTGGGTGCAGCTTAGTCCCATCTCAGGGGTGACCCACTACTGAGTGTGATGAACAGCGTGGTCTATGGCTAGGAGGTTCATGGAAAATCTGCACGCAGTTGATGGTATTCTAATAAAATATAAGTATCGTTTTATGTTCATTTACATGTTGTGTAATGGTACATATGTTGTAATTGATGAGTATTGCATGTGTATGTTGTATATGCTACATGTGTAGGATTACTGATATTTCCACAATAATATGTTATATATACATAGAATAGTCATGCTATGTTTATATGTATGTGTATGTTTTTCCACAAGTATCTCTGTGTGGCATAGCCAATGGTTTAAGGATGGAGCTGTCACAGATCACAGTAGTGCAACAGAGATGCAGGAGTGGCATTTCCCGGCCTGTTGGTGGTTAGGGACGTTACAAATTGGTATCAGAATATGTCAGTTGAAGACAAGGTGTTTCTTTAGCATTTCCCGACAGTGGTGTGGATGGACAAGGATGTTATAGATATGAATTAAGTCAACTAGTAATTGAAGGAATCAAGAAGATATGAATAGAGTCAGTCTGGAAAGTGGGAATCGACCCAACTACGAATAGAGTCATACTGGAAAGAAATTAATCAACCATCAATGAAATTAAGTCGACTAGTCAAGTTAAAACAACTAGATAAACGAGTAAGGTGACCCATTGTGAGAAAATATCCCAGGGAGCATGAGGCATCTAACACAAGTGTGTACGAATTGTAAGACCATTGTATATCCTATAGGGATGTTGTACGACTACATGGGTTAGAGGAAATGACAGAAGAATGCATTGATTCACCTAGGTTAGTGAAATTATAGTCCAAGTAAGAGAAATCCTCCACAAGCAAGAGAAATTTGACTTAGGTAAGAGAAATTGTAGGTTGGTGAAGTGATAAATTCACCCAACATCTTCAATAGTCATTGTCGTGTTGTTCCTTAGGGTCAGGGTTAGAAATTTAGCTACTAAATTGTAACAACCCTTTAATCCACACTCTCCATTTATTCTAGACTTAGAATGGACGGATTATGTTCTCTAACTATTGGATCTCATTGATTTTATGTGCACCAGTGATTTTATATAGGTGTGTGTACACCAACATATCAATGGCTATGAAAATGTGTTATCCCAAACAAAACTTAGATGTAGTTAATAGAACAAATACCAAATATTCATTTACAATAGATTTCCATTGAATTAACCACTGAGGGTATTGACTGCATTTTACTGTTCATATTTTATCACATTAACTAGAATTAACAGAAAATAGAGCATGGATCTGAATGATCCACTATTGTAATACAAATTCAACAACAATAGATACATCAATCAACTATAATAATCACATAAATTGTACCCTAGAAACCCAAATGGGAAAACTACCCTTGAATGGGGGGCTTAGTTCCCACTTCGACAATAAATGGTAGAAGTAGATCTTTGCTCTCCATGCATCTCCCTCTCTTGGTCAACCAAAATCAGTTTGAGAGTGAAAAAATGGAAGAAATAGGGAGAGATGGGGTGGTAAGGGGAAGGCCAATAGCCATGACCCTTCATTTCCCCTTCCTCTTGCTTCTCTTCTATTTTATTGTTCTTATTTATTTTAATTCTCTTGTTTTCCCTCTCTTTTCCTTTTGTCCTATTCAACTTTTACATTGAAATAATTTACATAGTTTTCTAATTTTCACAAATTTCCTGATTTCTCTTATAGGTACCGAGTCTTACAACCATTAATTGGTTCAAATCCATTTCATATCATGTGTATCCTTCATAGTGGTAGAACCATACAAGAAATGGCTTGAGAGGATTCTTCTTTCTTGTGTTGGGTTCTAATCTTAAAGGAAAGATGATTTTAAATACATATATAGAAAGTGATCAAATGATGAGTAAGAGGTTGGACCGTGATATTTTTTCAGTTACCAATTGCTAGTTGTTTGTGTATCTTAGCTAACGAGCGAGTCTGATGTATTAATGGGACCCTTTCATGTTCATTTAAATAGTTGATTCCATGAAGGGAAAGAGTTGAAATCTTTCAGATAAAATTTAAAGGGAATTTATTTAATAACCAAGCACAAAAAATCATTAAACTCTTAATAGTTGGTAGCCATCCAAAATAATATTGTATAGGAAACTACTTCTCTAATCGTCTGATTTCTAAATCACATATAAAATTACAAAATGGTAGGATAGGGGAAGGGAGACACAATTAATAAATGGTGCATGAAAATATTTCCACTGAGGCTATGGATGCTCACTAGTAGTGGATTAAGGTCTATGATTTCATGGTGACTCCATCAAGGCTACGAATGGTTGTAAGCATATCAGAACACCTAAGTGATATCATATTTACGCATAGTGAAAATATTGTTATCCCAAAAATCTAGTGGGCCCTATGATGGGGATTTCATCTTGGATCATCGATGCAATTTAAGAAAATAAACCCCATAAATTCATCCTCTTGGAATAATAGATGAGTTTCATTGGTTGATACATAGGTAGGACCGTTGAAGCCCTCACTAAGGAATATTCACTAGGACTTGCTACACATTGATTTTAGGATGTCGTTGGGAAATGAAACATGAAAACATTTTCACTTCTTGCTAATGATTTATAAAGTGTTTAACATAGATTCATGGATTTTGCCAGTCTATCACTAGTTTTCAGGCCTTAATCACCCCCCAAGTCAATCGACTACAGGCCCCACTTTAAATTTTAATTTTAAACTACTTCACCGATGTTTTGTTTTCTTTGATATTATTCTTCTAAGAATTGATTGATGATAGCATGTTGTTGACTCGATTTATTTCTATTCGAATCATTTTTTTATTATTTTCTTTCACAACACTCTTTTGATAATTTGACACAATTACATCCTCTAATTGATTTTCTTTACAAAATTTCTATCATGCATTCATTGCAATGCATGTTTTATATATTTTTCTCTTTTCACCACTTGTATTTAAGTGGATCTACCCTATTGAGACATTTTCCAACCTTGTTTAGGGTACACAATTTCTCTTCTATTGCAGTCCATCTTAGAATGGAGTTTGGGGAAAAATTGACATTTACATTTTCCAACATTGTTTAGGGTACGAAATTTCTCTTCTATTGCAGGGCATCTTAGAATGGAGTTTGGGGCAAAATTGACATTTTTGCCAAGAGTTGGGCTTGAAGTGCATTGAAATCTAATGATCTCTTTTCCCGAATTAAAATATTTTAGGTTTCTATGAATTATGTTAATGTCAATTTGCGTTGGCGTATTGAAATAATATATAACCAAAATCTAAGACGAGATGAAAACATTCACTTTGGGCTAAGCCATCCTCTGTCTACTAAACAGATCATACACCTTTATTAAAAAATGCATTTGTACATAATTTTGAATAGCACTCGTTTAAACATTTGAACTCTTGAAAAAAGTGGTCTATAGGTTATGGGGAATTGTGAATCGAACAAAACTATTGAAATTCATATCTAAGGTCCAAGGTGTGATAACACGTATTTATGATTTCCTGTCAAATCATATTATTGAACTCCATCATTTATGAAAGATCTAAAGATGACCTTCAAGTGGGATGTGTTCCCATTCATTGGAATTCACTGCTTTTCTTTTACACACTATGAAAAAATGGTCATCGATCCATTTTTGTCTAGATGATTTATGGATCCTCGAATTTTTTCTACCAAAATGTTTTGTCACTTTTTTTTATTTGAATTAAAAAAATCAAATGACTCCTATGGAAATGTTCATAAAAGTGTCTAATCTATTCACAACCTTATTTCATTTTTTTTATTATAAAAAGGAATATTATCTTTCACCAAGGGTTAATATCTTTCAATTTGAATACAAAACATCACCCATGGAAATGTTCATAAAACTACCTAATCTAATCATGGCCTTAGTTCATTTTTTGGAATATAAAATAGGCTAGTATTTTTTAATGAGGGTTAGTATCTTTTTTTTAGCTAAAAAAAGTCAGTATAATTCTATTTGTGGATAGTAAAATTACAATCCTACCAGTAAGGCCTTTCCATAGAGGAAACTAGGACCCTAGACTGGTAAAAGTATACAAAGAACATCCTAGGATTCTGAGATGGGGGATGCCAAAACGGAAACCAACCCCCTCCATGATACATAAGATAAAATTTTCCAGTCTTAGATAGTTCAGAGAATTCTTCATTACCCCACCTAAAGGAAAAAACAACGAGGATAGAGCCATATATACCCATATGGAATTAAACTTAATGGAAGTAAGACAAAGAAGCAAAAAAACAAAACCAAGAGAAGGAATATTAGAACCCGACTTTTGGCTTGTGGGGTGCCTCCTAGTAATCCAAGCACTCCTTTCCTTTATCACCTTTCCCAATATTGCCAGTCGTCTCTCCCAGAGTAATGTCCTCCTTGATTTGAATGGGGAAGTCCCGTGTTCTAGTAGGGTGTTGGTGCTGGGACTCATGTCAAACTTTGAACTTGATCCTGAATTGAGAGCAACAAAAGAGATCAAATTTTCCATCAAGAATCTCAATTGCCTGGGCAGTCCAATCATTATCCCTTTTGGCCTGGGCCATGGCCTGAGCCACCATAGCCTTCATTATCCAATACATCTCCGTTAATTGGAAGAATTGAGTTTCTCTGGTATGGGTGTATTTAGGTTCCTCTACCTAGTACTGCACCTCTCTGATGATGTTTGTGTCTGAAGTTAGGTGTCGTTGTCGCTTGACAGCTTCCTCAATTCCCACAATGTGCTTCTTCTCTTTCTCTTTGCTCAAGTAATGAAACCACATCTCAGTTGTCCAAGCGACGCGAGCTTCCCTTGACTGGGTAGCCGGACCTCTCGACAAAGAAGGCTCCAAATGTTTATCTTTTGGTCCCACCCCATTCTTGTCCATGGTTCCAGAAGTTCGAAACTCTAGCTCCTCTGAGATTATCTCTTGGATAACTCGGAGATGGTACTAGAAAAAGATGAGGTGCTTCCAAGGGGACTTTCCTTTCTTCGACCAACCCTTATGCATCCACAATTCCGAGAAGGTTTCATTTATTTTCTTGGCTTGCCTGGAGGATATTTTAAAAATAGAACTGGCATGCCCAAAGGGGGCTATAGAACCCAGGTCCTGAGGTCCTTTTCTACATGCCATTACGCCAGTCACCTGGCTCAACCAATCGGTGGTTGTACCTATATTCCTTTAAATCTTCTACTCATAACTACCTGAATTATGAATCTTCTCTATCCTCTAGATCTAACCCAAGATCCCAACGTTTTTTCCCGCCTTACCATGATGGGGTCATTCAATCTCACTCTGCAATAATGATGCTCGATATTTTCCATAGGTTCCCCACAAACTGGCATGAGTGCTTCTTGAGAAGCTTCTATGAAAACCATCTCCCGTTCATTCTTGCATCTAATTAGTGCAGGATAATGGGATGGTTGATATGATCGCCAACCCTCACTGTGATGTGAATTCTCTTTGCAAGATAGGTGTCCGATGAGACATAGGGAGAGGTATTTTCCTCCATCTTCTCGAAGAAATGGGTGGCATCAGAGGGTGACTCTGGATTGCTATTTGGGCCCATTTCACTCGGTCTTTCGACAGATTTCATGTTCCCTCATGCCAGATATCCATTTTTTGTTTCTTTTACTTCCTGGAACTTCACGTGGTGATTCATGTCAAAAAATCTTATCCTCATGGATTTTTTCCAAGTAGGAGATTCAGTGGGGTCCCCCAAATTCCACTTCGTCAATCAAGAGTTTTGAAGGAAACTTACATTTTCCAACTAGTTCGTTATTAAGTTGGATTTTTGATGAACTTGGGATGTAATTAACACCTGGAAGTGTTGAATCAAGCATGTAACCTATGTCCATCCATACAATAATCTCCAATTAGTGGGTGTTTTCCCTAGGTTCTCCCCCTCTCTTAGGCGATTTAAAGTTGAAATGATCAGGAGAGAGTCTCCTTCTAGTAAGATCGAAATACTATGGTGTTTTGTCAATTCTAGGCCTCTAATGAGTCCTTCTAGATCCACCCTGTTGTTGGAATTCTACCCTAGGTTACTAGAAACAATATCCACGATTCTCCCCTTTGGGTCTCTTAACAGTCCTTTCACAACAAACTTCCCGGGGTTCTCCTTGGATGATCCATTGAATTTCAGCTTGATTGATCCTTTTTACGAAGGCTTCCAGACTTGGTGTGTTTCTTTTTTTTTTTCTGGGGATAAATTTCGGGAGCTTTCTAGAAGGCCGGGTCGAAATTCTAGCACCTAAAGATGTCGTCTTCCCTCGTAGGTATTATTCGATCTTCCAATGACTAGGTACTCGTAGTCAGGGATGATTTTAAGGATGGATATTTTGTTTTAAAATGTAGAAACCTTGGCGAATCTTACTAATCCTTCATATGACAACTATAAATGTTTGGCGATATTTTTGTAAAAATACTCAAATTTATAAGGATTTTATATAGTTTTTATAAATTTTTGGCGATTTTTAAGGTAAAATAATTGTATCCTATAGAATTTGGGCGAATCATTTTTAAAATAGTGAGTCTCATTTTTGGAAAAACCATGGAAAATTAGCCCATGAGCGAAATTTAGCCCCTAAAATCATTCATGCTCGCAGTGATGGATTCTTGGATGTTCTCTTTAATTCTTTTCCAAACTCCCTCAATAGATATGGAATTTTTCTTAAAAATTCATTTATTCGTTTCTTTCCACAGATTCCACATCGATATCCCCAAAAAGATCTCCCAATATTTATTCAGGATGGGATTTTGGAAAGGATCGACTAGCCAATGGATGATTAGGTTTGTTAGGTTTTCCTTATCTGTCCCATCTTTTTGAAATATTATTGCCCCAAAATCCCAAATCCTTCGCGCTTCATCACAGGAGCAGAAGATATGGGAGAGGGTTTGCTCCTATGTTTTGCAAATCATGTATATGAAAGGACCTTCATACCCTTTCGATCTTAGTTTTTCCCAAGTCAAAACTTTTCGAGAGAGAATAAGACATAAGAAAGTTGTTATTTTGGACCAAATCCCTGGTTTCCAGATGTGCTACTAGTCCTGTATATTTTCTTCTTCTGACAAGTTCGTTGCTTGAAAATAGGAATATTTTACTTTTTATGTCCCCTCCCCTTTATTTATCCATGGGAGACTATCCAAACCATTTCTTAATTTTATCTGTCTGAGGGAAAGCTTGGCTTTAATGCGAGTTACGATCTCTAGGTCCATATTGGCAGGCCAATCGACCATATCTTTCCATAGTCTTACAATTTTTGTTGATGGGGTGCCCGAGATATCCTAATACTGATGGACCAGAGGCCATCCTTTATCCAACATAGAGGTTCTAACACATTCCATTGATTCCTGATTTGCTAGGGTTGAGAGTTGCTCCTAGACATCATCCCAGAAGAGGGCGGTCTTCCCATTATGGACTTCCTAGAAACTTTCTTTTTGGATAAGCTCTCGATTCTGCGAGGCTGAATTCCATATAAGAGGGCCTAGACGAAAACCATCTATGTAATTGAGGCCCTAAGGATCTACCTCAGGGGCATATTTTGTTTTCCACACCTTGTCCGAGAAAGATTTTGGGTTAGTGATCCATCTCCACCAAAGTTTGGTTGCTAGAGTGCGACCTGCATGAAAAGGGTCCCTGATTCCAATACCTCCATGGGTATTTGGTTTGTTGAGTTTTTCCCAAGCTACTAAATCCCATTTTTTCTCTTTTGTGGCTCCTCCCCATAGGAAGGATCTCTACAGGGTCTTGATCTTTTTTAGGATTCCTTTCAGAGATGCCATCACTAAGAGTAGGTACAATGACATGGAGCTTAGGACCAATTTGATGAGCATAATTCTACCAGGGAGAGTTAGTAATATATGTGTCTAGTTTGTCATCTTTGTTTTTAATTTATCCAAAATCTCTTTCCATTTAGTATTGCAGAAAACCTTATCGAGAAGTGGGGCTCCCAAGTACTTGGAGGGGAGACTGGCCTTCTAGAAACTGAGAATCCTGGCTATGTTTCTCTGGACATGAATATAAGTGTTAAAGAAAAAAAATTGAGATTTGTTAAGGTTTATGATTGTACCTGAGGCTTCTTTGTAGAGATCCAACACGTGTCTGATCACTCTCGCTTCTTTGATAGTAGGGATCCCCATGAGCAAGTAGTCATCGACGAACTTGAGGTGGGACAAAGATTCTAATCCTTCTTCTAGTCTTATAACTTGAATATTGTTCTCCACCACCTCATTCTGGATTAGTCTTCCCATGGATTCAGCTAAGATGATGTAAATATAAGGGGATAAAGGGTCACCTTGTCGAATACCCCTTGATCGGTTGAATGCTTTTGACAGGGAACCATTGATAGAAACATAAAATAAGGCTGATGAAACCAACCCAAGTATCCAGTGGACCCATTCCTATGCAAAGTTAAAATCCTCGAGCATTTTACCTAGGGAAATGACAACTTATTTGATCATATTCCTTAGACATGTCTAATTTAATGAGCATGCCCTCTTTTCTATTTTTCTTCACAGAGTGGACTATTTCGTGTGCAATGAAAATCCCATCTAGGACTTGTCTCCCTTCCATGAATCCTCCTTGCTCCTTGGAGACAATATATTTTAATATGGGCTTAAGTCTAATGGCCACCAATTTGGAGACAATTTTGTAAATAACATTACAGAGCACAATTGGTCTGAACTTTTCAGTTGTATTTGCCTCTTTTTCCTTTGGGATTAGTACTAAAATGGTGGCATTGAAATATTTGAGAATGGATCCTGACTTTTGTGATTCATCCACAACCTCCCAGATTCCTTTTCTGATGATTTTCCAATACTTCTGAAAGAAATTAGAATTCAATCCATCGGGGCCCAGGGACTTCCCTATTTTCATATCCATAACTGTTTTGGGAGGTCGAGCCCATTAAGAATCGATTTTGTTCACGGGTGTTAATCTTTGGGATGTGTCTGGATATCTCATGGATCTCCTCTGGTCTATCCTGATTTGGTTCTATAAGGAGGGTTTTGAAATGGTTAACCAATTCATTGTCTATGACTTTTGGGGATTCAGTTCTTTCACCTGAGCCCTGAACAAGGGTCAAAATCATGTTCTGATTTCTTCTTTGGAGCAAGGAGTTGTGGAAGAATTGTGTATTTCGATATCCTTCCTTCAACCATCGTATTATATATTTTTATTTCCATAGGAATTCTTCCTGATGTTCCCGCTTATCTAGCTCCATTATGATTTGATTTTCTCTAACAAGTATCTCCTCCGAAGAGATTCTTAAGGAAGCTAATCGCTAAATTGTTTCCATTTCTGATTCTAGCTGATTCTTCTCTTAAAAGATGTTCCCAAATAATTCCTTATTCCATTTCTTGAGTTAGAGTTTGAAATTATTTAACCTTTTTTGTAACTAGTACATTTTTGTTCCATGAAGGTTTGGCCACTCTCCCCACCAGGTTTCAATATTAGGCATAAAATTATGGTGATCCATCCAAAATTTCTCCATATAGAATGACCAAGGAAGGGGAACTACGATTTCCTCCCAAGTAAGACTGATCGACCAATGATTTGAGCCAAAGAAAGTGAGAAATTTTGTATCTATTGCTTGTTGATAATGGAAGAGGGATTCTGAGGTCATAAATATGTCTAGTTGTATATTTAAGTTTCTTTCCAGACCTCTCTTATTAGTCCAAGTAAAGGGACCATTGTTGGTGTTGATTTCTACCAACCTATGACTAGTTATCCAATATCATATGGAGTCATTCTCTCCGTCCAAGCGTCTTGCACCACTCTTTTTTCCTATAGGGATATGATCATGTTGAAGTTTCCCCCTAAGACTGGGTATTGGCTTCTCAAAGAATTCCCCACGAGGTTCAGGGATTCTAGAAACTCACACTTTAGAGGGGGTATATGAGGGCCATAGGAATTCAAGATGAAGCCATGGGAATGAGGGCCTAAACCCTTGAATCTCATGGTGAGGATTCTCAGGGATAGGATGGACGGGTCCAATTTCAATTTCATAGGGTCCCAAAAAATTTCCAGGCCTCCTAAGGCCCCATCAAAATATACAATTTCTACCTCGCACCATTTCTAGATTTTTTTTGTGATCTTTCCCACTGGAATTATGTCACATTTCGTTTCCTGAATCATAACTATCTCATCCTTCTCCTGAATTATCCTTTTTATCATCAATTTGTGTTTAGATGGGCCATTTAGGCCTCACAAATTCCATCAAATTAATTTCATGATCACTTTTTTTTTCGTTTTTAAGTACTTTTATGTGAATCCAATAACTTGTCCCAAGTCCATGATGTGTTCTCTCATTTCTTCAATCACCTGGATATAAGATTTTTTACCTCTTCTTTTTTCCTCATTAGAATATTTATTGAGAATTTTTAGAGGTTTGGTTTTGATTCCAAAACTACTTGAGTAGATAGTTAGGATCCCCAGGCCTCATTCCACCCCCTAGATTCTTGAGTCCTCTCCCACGACCATGATATTTAGGTTGTGTGTTCATCTTTTGTTTCTAGTTCTCTAGGAACTTGCTTTCGAGGCTTTGGATGTTTTTCCATTTCTTCCATATCTATCTCATATCCTTATGCTTCTTGGGTAATTTTTGTTTTATTTTCCTAGGTATGCATCTTCATATCACACCCTCATAGATCTGGATTAATAGACTTTTAATCTCGTCTTTCCTCTGTTTTGTGCCCCGAGACCTTTTTTGATCTGAGACTGTAGGGGAAATATTTAGTACTATTTTTTGTTTCTTCGTTCTTCCTTGGTATGGTCATCATTCTCTGGGGAGATCTTCACCAATGATTGAAATTTATTTTTATCTGAGCCTCCCTATTTAACTGGTTAGTTTCTGGGTCTTTGCGCTCCCCTACGCTTCCTCTAGATTTTTGTAAATCCTTCATCATTTGTGTTTTTTGGCTGTCTTATCTAAGGTTGTTTGACGTTCATTGGAAAGTCTCAATATAAATGTCTGTGGGCATGGAATTTCCTACATCTGAAGGGAATGTGTTCATAGTCCACCATCTAGGTCCACTCATTGTATTGATAATCTATTGTTATTACATCCGAGAGGGATCCAAATACATTAATATAAACACAGATCCACACATAGGAAGTGTATTTGGATGCTTTTGTGATCTTCGATATTTTGATGAAATATCCTAGGGTATTCTCTATTCCTTCCAGAGTTTCCATCTCCCAGAATTCTTATGGTAAGGTGTAAAGTCTATCCCATATCGGGGCTACCATGAAGTCCTCCTACTCTGGGGAGAACCTCTTTGTCCAGTATCGAAGGTGGAGACCTTCTGAGTTAAAGAAATAAGGCCCTCCTCGAAGATATTGTCTCTGTCTATCGGGTTAGCAAATATTGTTGTAAATAAACCTTTAGATCCTAACTTTAAATACACTTGGCCTTTTATCTTTCATATAGTATGAACCCATCCAATGAGGGGTTTCTCGGATGGTCATATGCC
>SNQJ01S0034813.1:24493-41279 GCA_010110895.2 Picea sitchensis | reverse complement strand
ACCTTTGGAAGTCATTACTTCACTTGAACAATAACTATTGATTATTTCTCATATATTGTGCATGGTGTATTGTGGTGTATTGGTGTAACTCTTATACTATTGTTCATTTCTCACTAGATATAGTTTAATGGTTTAAGTATAAGTTGAAAAAGGTTTTAAATTATACTTGATACTGATTCACCCCCCTCTCAGTATAAACACTTTCTTGTTGCAAAAACATTTTTTGAAGAATTTCTTTTTGTTTCTTTTACCCTTTTGATTTTTCTTTTTCTTTTTAGGATATTCTTCTTCATCAATTTCCTTATTCTTAGCATGAGGACATTTAGAATAAATATGACCAATGCCACCACAATTGAAACATTTGAATGGAAACATACTTGTGTATTTGTCGGTTCCTCTTTGCAACTTTCTTACAAATTTTTCCATTTCTTCATCTTCCTCTCAATCATCGCTGCAACTACAATATGATTTTGGATTTTTGTTGCTCATCTTATTTGTCTTCTTGGATTCCTTGAATGTTGCTTCCTTTATGATTGGGTTCTCTTGCTCTATTCTCATTTCATAAGCGATGAGTATTCCATGTAGCTCATCCATGCTCATAGTTATTAAATATGTTCTTTCTTCTAGTGTCAAAATATTTGGATCAAATATCATAGGTAGAGACCTTAGTACCTTTTGAACGATGACTGGTTCCTTCATATCTTCTCCAAAAACTTTAATAGTATTCATTATTTCATCAACTCACAAAAAATAGGTTGCAATTTCTTGTCCCTCCTTCATCTTCAATTGTTCGAACTTAGCTCTAAAGGTTTGGAGTTTAGCTCCCTTGACTGTGTCATCTCCTTCATAAATATTTTGAGGCTTATGCCAAATATCCTTTGTAGAATTGAAATGCATAACCTTAACAAATAATGAGTTAATAAGACTATTTAGAATAATATGTTTATCCTTTGAGTTGTTTTCTTCGAGTTTCTTTCCATCCTTGTATGTTGGGGGAGTGGTTGGTTCTTTGTATACATCTACTACTGCTCGCCATACATAAAATATTTGTACCTATAAGAAGGTATTCATTCTTATACTCAAGAAGGCATAATTCTTACCATCGAATACTAGTGCTCCAATCTTAGCATATTCTGTGATTTCCTTCTAGTGGTTAGACTACTTCCTGAAGAAGGACCTGCTCTGATACTAATTGTTGGAATACTAAGAGAGGGGTGAATCAATATGATCACTTTTATTACTTTTAACCACAATGTATATTCTTCAGTAGTGTTCAGTATTTTATATTTAGCATTCAATATATCATCAACAGTGTAATCATAAGCAACATCACATGAACAATATCACATTAAATACACACTGCACCATAATTTATGTGGAAACCCAAATGGGAGAAAACCACAGAAATATTTTCTTATATATCAAAATAATACATTCATTGGAAGCACCAACTTACCAATTATCCAACTACAAATAGAAGGAGGCTACAAACCCCTATTCAGAGGCTCCAACCTGAAGGAAGCTACAAATCCTTGAATTCTCTGGCTCCAACTAGAAGGAGGCTACAACCCCCTGATTCTCAGGCTCCAACCTGAAGGAATCTCCAACTCCCTATATTCTCTGACACCAACCAGAATGAGGCTACAACCCCGTTTACTTTCCCTTTCATGCCGCCCTAAAATATAAATGTATGACAATTGTCACTACAACTGTCATTGTTACTTTCACTGTCGTTATCACTACTTCTGTCACATCAACTTGTAACATGTCAACCTTTCATTATATATGACCTGTCACTGTCATTGTACCATCAACCTATAGTTGTCACTATATCATCAACCTATAGATGTCACTGTATGATCAACCTGCTATACCAAAACATGTACCATACCATGCATCAATTGTGTACCAACAAATGGAGTATAACATGCATCAATCATGTACCATAAGATATGCCAACTGTAGATATCAACCAGGTATAAAATCAGTACCATATACCATATCAATCATGTATATAAATATACCATATCATAAATCAAGTGCCTCAAATAACCCAAACATATTCCACATCCATATACCACCATACATCAAGTGTATATCTCAACCATACATCCACATCTCAAAGTTGAACCATAATAGTCATACCATAACTAGATATAAGAATATACCTCTATCAACCATGTAGCCAAGATGTACCTCAATCATGTACCAAAACAAACATACTTCAAGCATGTATCATACCATAACCATGTATAACCATCACAACAAGTACACAATCATACCAATACCTTTGTAGATGACTTGATGCATAGTAGATCTGACATGTAAGCTCACTTCTAACTTTTGGGACCTAATATCGGCATAACCCCCAAAATCGTCGTTTCCTCATGGGAATAAGACATCTTGTCATTTGGGGCCTTGTTTGACGATCCGTAAGAAACCCACGGGCGTACCTTGTAGGACACTAGTGGTATGACCTATGGAGGCCTACCAAACTAATGTTTTCTTAGTAAAATTTTCTCTCCTCTGCAACCCCGAAACTCCCACACTCCCTTCTTATCACTACCTCATATTTATCCATCGCTAACTTGACAAATAGATCACTAGTTCACTACAATATGCTCAATACAATGAGTGAGTGAATGTTCTTGTGAATGACTCATTGAGGTGTATTTATAATTTTTGTAAGTAACCTCTCTCCTTAAACTTAGAGGATTATAGAATTTCTTGTTACAACCACTTTACCCTTTAATTAAACACTTGTAACTAATGAGGGGTTTCTTGACCATTCTTTGGGGCTTCTAACTTCACAAGGCCATAACTCTTCAATTGTGAGGAACTACGTGGTGTACCACCTATCACCGAAAACCTGATGACGAGGACTATACATCTATGAGTGTATTGCCTACATCTACATTATCCTTCATGTCCATATACCTCAATCAACTTTGGGTACCAAAACCACACTGTTGGGGCTTCTTCAAGGGTTGACATCAATGAAAACCAAACTTTCAACAATAACATCCATTAAATAGTTATTGAAGAACTTTTGCATTAACTTTCATCAATTATACTAAGGAGAAAAATTAAAATAAAAAAAACAATCTTGGGTTTTAAATAAGTCACAAGAATTTATGCAACATTAAACTAACTAAACAATCTGGCCAATAAAGTAAATTTTTATTTATATATTGTTAATTTTTTATAAGAGAAACCTATATTATAATATCATTACACCTTAGATTAACCATAACAATATACCTCAATCAACTTCGAGTACCAAAACCACACCATTGGAGCTTCTTCAAGGGTTGGCATCAATGAAAACCAAACTTTCAACAATAACATCCATTAAATAGTTGTTGAAGAACTTTTAAATTAACTTTCATCAATTATACTAAGGAGAAAATTTAAAATAAAAAAAACAATCTTGGGTTTTAAATAAGTCACAAGAATTTATGCAACATTAAACTAACTAAACAATCTGGCCAATAAGGTAAATTTTTATTTATATATTGTTATTTTTTTATAAGAGAAACCTATATTATAATATCATTACACCTTAGATTAACCATAACAAATTTCTTCACATTGAAAATAAGTAAATTTCCACACAATTAAGGAGTATTCTTATTATATGGTAGGGCATAATTTAGGTTCAAATGTCCTTAAATGATAATTTAACATGTTGGACAAAGGATACACCATACTCAAATTGCCAAGTAAACTTATTTTTCGCATGAGTATTGGAATAAGGATTGATGTCATATCCAATTCACTATAATTTGGTACGATTAAGTGATAAGGGTTTGACAAAAAATTAAGATTGGACGGGAAGCCAAATCTTTACAACTGAATACTAAATGTTAATTGTTTTGAATCTATAGAAAGCATGATATTCTCTCTTTATTCACCACCTAGCCAGACACCAATGATCATATAACTACTAAGTAGATGATTACATATGAAAAACTAGTGCCCTGGATAGTTGATCTCCACCAGTTTTTGCATGCTGATCTCAGTAAAATATAGGTCGCAAATGGTACTGAACAATAGTTTCGTGTCTTATCTGAGTGCTTCTCTAAAGAAAGGAGAAAGTTAATTAAATTTTTAAGATAGAGTGATCTATATTAGGAATACACGATGTGACAAATAGGGCTTGCATAGACCCCTACATCCCACGTAGAAAGGAGAATGCCACATTGACATTGTGATCCTTAGTATCGAGGAATAAATGACATGACAATGAACAAAACATTTAATGCTTATGCTGTAGTTCATCACCACATAGCCCAACATGTACAATGCCATTAATTATCATTAAAACGCCTTGAAGAATGAATGGACATGAGCTTTGAATGCATGCCACCATTGAACAGATAATGCTTCAAAGTTCAGATCCAATGACAATGGAGAAAATTAATTTTTTTTATTTAAATAAAAAAAATATTATTTCACTCCTCCTATGTTTAACATTGGAAATGAAAAAAAATAGATTCAAACTACCAACTAATAGGTATTCAATGAAGCCACTCATAGATATCATAGTATAAATTTGACCTCCTACCCATCAAGGAAAAGTTTTATGATGAGTTTGTTTTTAAAACTTCCCTTCATGTGACGATTTATATATTTTTTTCCGTCATTTAAATAATATGTATTGTATATGTGTTTTTTAAACTTTTGTCACGAATCCCTGAATGGGGTGTTAATTTCCCACCAAGCGTATTAATGGAGGTCATCCTCCTCTACTCCCACATACCCACTATCTTGACGTGCAATGTTTTTCTTTATGAGCTTAGTACGCGACATTAAAACAGTAAGCATAGAAAACTTTCCATTCCAAGCTCAAGGTTTGCAGAGACATCATCTCCATCATAGCCGACTTCAAGGCACAATATTATCTATTCTTATGGAATTATCTCTCCTTTTTATGTCCAAGAATGATGTATTTTTGGTGTTTCAATATTTCTTCCTTCCTTCATACCTGGTCTTTCTTTGTCTCTCTATGTATTGAAATTCCTACATTCATCTTTCCCGCTCTCTGGAATTGTTCTCTCTACATCTAACTCTTCCCCTTTTCTTGCCACTAATGTTGAGAGAATGTGGAATATTGAAAAGGGGTCTGAATTATTATCGTTATATAGAAAATCAACCTCGAAATTTGATTTCTTCTTCTCTTCCCCCCTCTTCTGATCATTCCTCATCACAACGGATATTGGAAAGGATGGACAGTGATGACAGGGTTTCGACTTCCTATCAGGAGGCCAGAGAAGGGCTCTCAACCTTAGATGCTTCCAGTGAAAACAATCCTCTATACAAGGCCTCCATCCATGCCTTTAGGGATGAATGGGATCCCCTTGAGGGTCATTGGGGATTCCCAATTGAGGAAGAGATTCCTCCGGAAATCCATGAGCCAAATTCCATTCATCCCTTGGAAAATTTGGTAGCTAATTATCCAAGAAGAGCGAACACTACATAGCAATAAATATCATAGGATCAGCTCCAAATGATTTTCGACTTGTAAGGGGCGCTATAAGACCAACAATTTAGACAAGAGATTATTCTTATAAGGATGGATGCTCTTTTTGACACTGTGTCATGTGATCCTATTCGTTCGATATTCCCAACCTGTTGACAACCATATGTAGTGGTTCCAGCATTACAGAAACCACCCTCGAACATGGATGAATCATGAAATTCTGGATAATATTTTTTTATCTCATGATAGTTTTTCTTTTTCTCAATAGATGTAGGATTAGGCCCTTCTATTATCTAGGATTTTTGTATGATATTTTTAGACTTTCATAAATTATGTCTCTTAAACTTAAGACAATGATGAACATCTTAAAGGGCTCCTGGTGTTGGTTCTGGTTTCCACTTTACTGGAATACCAGCTACCAAAACCTCCACAGTTATGTATGGATTGAATTTTTTAGGTAATACCAAACATTAGCTTACAAAAAAAAATAAAAAATTCATGAATACAGGAACAATTTTTTTTTTGTTAATTGGTTCAGACCTTCTTGGCATCGGGATTAACCTTTGGCTTGAGAAACCGCGACTCAGGGGCATCTAAGTCGTCAAACTCACCTGGGGATCGCACCTGGCATGAGCCACACCAACCCTTAACATGGTTGGATTTTTTGTCCCTGCAAGTTTCGAACCGGTCACTTTTCAATACGAAGTGGCTTAACAACACACTCCATCACTGACTGTCCTACACCTTGGGGACTAAAATTTGAAGGACATGGGGGTGGGATTTGATCCACTTATGTGTGCACGGGTCATGATACCATTTAATATGGTATCTCTGGGTGCAACCACACATTCGACCACTACCTCAAGGTGTCTCCATGGCTCCAGGTAAAGCCCTCACAATAATTGAACCTTGCCCAATGGTGAAAAAATCCTCACTTTCCACCATTGGATCCAACCCCTTTGGACAACTTTTGTTATTAATATAATGAAATAATAATTATTACTGAATTATTTTGGATTTTGTTTTTTTAATAGAGGTTGTGAGAGGCCGACCTTACCCATGTTTATTATTATTATCAAGATTCAGGAAGTAATTAAAAACATAGCTGGGAAGGTATTTAAATGTGGATTCTCAAAAACCAAATATAATGAGAAAATAAGTGTGCAAGAAGGTGTTTTCTAGCTTCATCGAAATGAAGACAATTTCCATTACTACAATTGAAATCTAATATTAATAAGTCTTACCTCTCTAGATAGTTTCATGCAAGTATTGGGAAGTGTTTCTGAATCCTTGATCTTTTCTTCCCTCTCAACCTTCACTTTTCAACTTTCAGGATGTGATACGTCAATTTCCAAAGAATACTCGTGACTTGTGAGCATCCAAGTGTTGCGCAAACTATGATATAATATTTGTAACTTATGCAATGTGCTATGCATGCAACTTGAAAGTTGGAATCTCCATATGCTATATAATTTGTAACATGTACTATGCATGGCCTTTTCTATAGAATTTATAACTTGTGTTATGTATGTTTTACACAAAAATTAACATTCAAATTTAGGAAATTGTTATTATGTTATATTATATATTATAATATATATTTTTATTATATTATATGTGTATGTGTGTGTGTGGATAAATCAATGATTTAAAAAATTAAGTGAA
The DNA here is from genome assembly GCA_010110895.2 of Picea sitchensis. Lineage (NCBI taxonomy): Eukaryota > Viridiplantae > Streptophyta > Pinopsida > Pinales > Pinaceae > Picea > Picea sitchensis. The sequence goes on along the minus strand of SNQJ01S0034813.1, from coordinate 34,132 downwards.
ATCCATTAATGACGTGTAAATTTAAAAATTGTTGGTATTTGACGATTAAAAATGAAAACAAATTGATAAATACCCATCAAATTTAACCATTGATCACTATAATCCCTCCAATACAGACTAATAAGTAGTATAAAAACACTTTTAAAAATATATTTGAATTCTTTGAATCGTTTGAATATTTTCAAAGAAGTCAACGATCGAAACAATTTTGAATTGGTTAAGTTGAAACGTGTATGCTAGTTTATCAGAGGAATATATAAAAATGGTCTGGTGGTGTATCCTTGGAAACACTATATTTTTATCCTATGTAATGTTTGAAGTTTGAATTAGACGAATGTTTTTAGGAAAATCGAAAATCATTGTTCAAGTAAAAGATACTAACCCTCTTTTTTCGAGATGGAGAGAGTGAGCAATGACGTAGGGTAGGGTTCAGGGTTTGACAAGTTTTTTGGGGGGATAAAAAATGGAGACAGTTTTACCAGGGTTGATAGATCCCTCGAGGCAGCCCCAAGACAAAAATCAGAAAGTTCAGACGACTTTTAAGGATGCAATGTTGGGGAAAGCACAACAAAGACCTTAAAATCCAGACATAGAAGGCACAAGAAAGGACATAAAAGATAGGATGGGGGACCTACTGAAACCTCAATCTTACATAACTAAGGTGAATGAGTATCATACACGTACCTCAGAAAATCCCAGGTATGAATTTGTTTATTATTTGGGTTGGTTATCATTGATGTCAAGCCTTGAAGAAAGTCTGGTAGTGAATTTCGTTAGCATAAATGTTTGGGTAATGGACCCAAGCTTGTTTGATGTATAATAGTATGAGTTTTAATATATTTTAAGGTAATACTATTATGGATTGATAGTACATGCCATGCCATTTCCATTGGTATGTGGAATGTCACATAACTCCTTACGTTTAGAGAGTTATGTCCATGTGAAGTTGGAGAACCCTCATGAGTCATCTAGAACCCCAAAAAGGTCAAAGTAGTCAAGGTGGTTGCAAAGAAGAAATTATTTAAATAATAAATTATTGTTGATTAAGGTTGGTTGTCATTGATGTCAACCCTTGAAGAAATCCCCATAGCACAAGGTTTGTGTAATGGACCCAAGACTGTTTGATGTAAAGATGACTCATTATTGTCATGTCATGGTTGATAAGAAGTAAATATGTATGAACTCCAAAGTAGTCCCCTTATGGTGAAATCCCTCACCGGAAGATGCTTTGCGTAGTGAGTTATCCTAGAAGTATGGTTAGAGAAACCATGCTTAATTGTGGAATAATGAAATGAAGTACAATGAATTTTTCAGTGAAACTATCCTATATGGATAGTGCTTGTCATGCCATTTCCGATGGCATGTGGAACATCACATAAATCCTCATGGTTAGAGAGTTATGACCATATGAAGTTGGATAACCTCTCATGATTCTTATAGAAGCCCCCAAGGGTCAAAGTTCTTTGCAAAATAAATTATTTTAAATGAAGAAGCCCTAAAATAAGGAAAATGTAAGGCTACATGATGATATAAATAAGAGGCAAAACTCACTCATATAAACACACTTGTACATATTGTATATCTATTTTCTTGTGTAATGATTCTTGTAAATACTTGTGGATACATATGAAGTGGAAAACGTCTGAGGTAGCATGAAGGGTTGACAGTGAAATTCTCAGATTCACAGAAAACCCTATTTTCTGAGGCATACGCGGGTTGTCTATGTATAGGGTGAGTACACATACATGGGTTGGTTGTGTATAGGGTGCATACATACGTGAGTTGGCTGTGTATAGGGTGTGTACACATACATGGGTTGTTTGTGTATAGGGTGAGTACGTACGTGGGATGGTTGTGTATAGGGTGATTACATGTTGATAAATCCATGAAACTTGAGAAGATGAAGGTGCAATGGTTCTAGATTCTAAGATCAAGCTCCCAGGAAGGTCTAGAGTGTTCAGATACATCAGATCCATTGATTGGTTCAAAAGGTATGTCTTATTTCTATGAATAGTTGGATTTTGATGTATGCATGAGGAATGGCAATGTATATTTGAGGATTCTCCCTAGAGATACTAGTGGCTACATGGGATCTTCTATATAAGTCATATCTACAGAAATACAGTGCTGGTATATTTATCATTGATACTTCTTTTTGAGGCACATCTTGCATTTCTTGGTATATAGCTAAGAATTTTTATGGTACATGGTTGAGATCTTGTATTTATTGATGTATTGAGAAGTTGAATATCAGAAAGGGTTTGATGAGTAAGATCATGTGAGGGATATTATACTTGTTCATGATTACACATACCTATATGGAAAATGAATAGAGAGAGACATACTTGCCTTGAGTAGAGGTTATGTATGAGGATGCATGCACATGGTACAGTTACAGTCTAGATACAGTGATAGGTTATAGATATATGTGAAAAAAGTTACAGAGGGTTAGAATTTTTCAAGTGAAAGGAAACCCTAGTTTTAGAAGGCATACACAGGATGCATAACATATAGGGTGCGTACATACGCGGGATGCATAACAGATAGGGTGCGTACATACGTGAGCTGCATCATTACAGGTCACATATCTGTTGTATTTTTGTAGATACATGTTCATTTTACGTACATATTAATTATAGGGAAGTTGTACATATTGGATACATGTCAGTGGTACAAGTTGATATAGTTGTACAACAGTATATCTCACAGTGATAGGTTGATAGTGGTTCCATCATTCTACTTCTACTTCAGGGTGGCAGGACGAGGAAAGGACAGGTGGTTGTAGCCACCTTCTGGTTGTAGCCAGAGAACATAGGGGGTTGTACCCTCCTTCTAGTTGTAGCCAGAGAATTGGGGAGTTGGAGCTTCCCTCAGGTTGTAGCCTGAGAAACTAGGGGGTTGGAGCCTCCTTCCAGTTGTAGCTAGAAAACAAAGGAATTTGGTGCTTCCAATGAATGTAACTCTACAAGACATAAAAGAAAAAGCATTCCGTGGTTTTCTCCTGATTTGAGTTTTCACGTAAGACACTAGTGTACTATGTATGTGTGTGATTGTTCATTTCTTATTGCTCATTATTGGATAATAATACTACATTGATATAACACTTGGATCATTTTCGATAAAAAGGATTATAATTGCACTATTACTGATTCACCCCTCCTCTCAGTAATCCAACATATACTATAAGTCAAAGTGGATAAAAAATAAATTATTTAAATACTAAATTTAATGAAGAAATTACTAAGTGGACAAGTGGTTAGAAGTGGGTTATCCCTAAAATAAGGAAAATGGTTTAAGAGATTTTAGAAGGTAAATAATAAAGTGAAGTGATGATTGTAATATAAGTCAAAGTGGATACAAAAGAAATTATTTAAATAATAAATTTAATGAAGAAATTACTAAGTGGACACGTGGTTAGAAGTGGGTTAACCCTAAAATAAGGAAAGTGGTTTAAGATGGTTAATAGGTAACCCCTTGAGGAAGCTACATGAAAGTATAAATAAGAGGCAAGGCTCTCTCATTTTAATAACACTTGAGAATATTGAATATTTAAAAGTGACTGAGGTAACCAAAGGATATCTAATCTGAATTTCAGAGGGAAGGTGAAGTAAAGAAGGATGGAATTCAAGGGAGGATAAATTCTTTTGATGATGATTTCTAAGGTATGTTATTTACAGGTCATCTCACCATTTTCACAATGAATGTTTTTATAGAATTATTCAGACCGTGAAATTTGGAGGTCGTTGAGGAAACATATCCAAGTAGCACTGGTAAAAATTTCAGCTTGTGGGTCATTTTATTTTTGGATTTACACTCCGTGGAAAACAAAGTTTGTGGCTAGTCCTTAAACTAGTCTAAAACATGTGTTTTAGGTAAAAACATCATAACTTCTTCATAACATAGCCAAATTCATTAATACCAAATGTATTGGTTAGATTACACTCTGTAGTATTTTTTGTACCATTTTTAGATCCATACAACAAATATTCCGTGTGGGGTACTCTCTACAAGTTCTCTCTCTAAAATAAGCCAGAATTCATCAAGGTATGACATTTTTTCGATAACTCCTTTTCTGAGAGGTTCCAAGTAGTGAAACCTAGAGGAATTGCATAAAAGACACCGAATAACATTGTGTACTATTTTCATATCTTTATTCATTATAGGTACATAGTTATGATTATTTCAAGTTAGGGTTGTTGACTAATCCAAAATTATTCACGTGAGACTAAAGTAAAGTTTGATTAAAATGCTAGTCTCTTGTTGTTAAAATTAAAGAAGTTTTGCATGCATGTGATCATATACACTAGGTCTATTACAGAGTTACAAATCATATTTGGATGATGAAATTGATGAGGGATTTTGGTTAAGGTTCATGTTTGGTACATGGTTGAGACAAGTAGTTGATGACTTGGCACATACATGAGTTGTATAGTTGATGATGTTGGTACACATTGATGAGTCATAGTTTATGTGTATTTGATGCATTATTGGTACATATTTGGTGCATGGTTTATGCACTCGTTGATGGTACATGTTGAGGTACAGGTTGGTGCATGGTTGATGCACTCATTGATGGTACAGGTTGAGGTACAGGTTGGTTCATGATTAATGCACTTGTTTATGGTATAGGTTGATTACAGGTTGTTTGGTATAGGTTTTTATAGGTTGGTTGGCTACAGGTCAGTGGTACAGGTTGTTACAGTGGTATATCTCACAGTGATAGTATGAAAATGGTTCCATCATTCTACTTCTACATCAGGGAGGTTGGACGAGGCAAGGATAGGTGGTTGTAGCCACCTTCCGGTTGTAGCCAGAGAACATAGGGGGTTGTAGCCTCCTTTTGGTTGTAGCTAGAGAATTGGGGAGTTGGATCTTCCCTCAGGTTGTAGCTTGATAAAATAGGGGGTTGGATCCTCCTTCCAGTTGCAGCTGGAAAACAAAGGAAGTTGGTGCTTCCAATGAATGTAATTCTTAAAGACATATAAGAAAAAACATTATGTGGTTTATCCCGCTTTGGGTTTCCACGTAAAAACACTAGTGTACTGTGTATGTGTATGATTGCTCATTTGTTCATTTTTTATTTACTATGCAATTATTGGATTATAATGCTTCATTGATATAACACTTGCATTTTATGGTTAAAAAGGATTAAATTTCTCTACTACTGATTCACCCCCCCTCTCAGTAATACAATAATTGGTATCAGAATCGGTTCCTTCAAGAATTAGTTTAACCACCAAAAGGTAGATCATGGAGAGAAACAACATGTATAAAATGGAATACCACAGTTTGATGGACGTAAGTATGCATTTTGGAGCAGAAGGATGAAAAAATATATACAGGAACAGGGATTTGAAATTTGGCAATCTATAGTAGATGGATACAAAGAACGAGTAGTTCCACCAACAAGTGAAAGAGCAATAAAACTCGGTCAAAATAATTCCAAATCCACAAATGTACTTATGAATGGTCTTGGTGAATCTGTATACACCAAAGTTATGCATTGTAAATCCTCTAAAGAGATTTGGGATAAACTTCAAAATATTTATGAAGGAAATTCAATACTCAAAGCAACAAAGCTTCAAAATTACAGAGGTCAGTTCGAACAACTAAAGATGAAGGAAGATGAGAATATTGAATCTTAATTCTTATGAGTCTATGAAACAATAAATGCAATCATAGGATTGGGAGAAGAAATTAAAGAATCTGCAATTGTTCAAAAGGTATTAAGATCTCTTCTTATGAGATTTGATCCTAAGATATCAGCACTAGAAGAAAGAACATATATAGAATCAATAAGAATGGATGAACTACATGGAATCTTCACAACATATGAAATGAGAATTTAACAGCAAAATCCAGATATAAAAGAAGCATCTTTCAAAGAATCCAAAAGGTCAAAGAAAAAGAGAAAGCAAAAATAAAAATAAAGTAGCAACAACAATGACATCTCGGAAGATGATGAATAAATGACCAATTTTGTCAAGAGATTGAACAAGGGAACCAATGACAGATATAAAGGTAAGCTTCCATTGATTTGTTTTAATTGTGACGATATTGGTCATTTTTCTAACAAATGTCCTCATAATAAAAATAAGGGGAATGATGAAGATTACTCAAATATAAAACAAACATATAAATGCAAAGGAACCACAAAGAAAGTTTTCAAGAAAAGCTTATGCACCAAAGAAGACATATCCTCATCGGATGAAGATTAAGTCAGTGATAGTGAAATAGAAAGATTTATATTCATGGTAGTAGAAGAGTATGATAAAGAAGACACTGAAGAAGAATATGAAGAGGAAGAAGTTGACTATCGAGAAGAATTGTTGACTGCCATAAAAGTTATAAGAAGAGAAAAAAGGAAAAACAAGAAGCTACAAGAAGAACTAGACAAGAAGGAAGACACTCAAGAACTAGAGCAGATCATAATGGAATTGAAGGTTCAAATAGAAGAATATAAAAGAATTGAAGAAGCACTCAAAGAATAGATAGAAGAAAGAGATAGGACCATTGGAAATTTGGAAGAAGAGATTGTCACATTGAGAAAGGATCTTCAAAAGAAAAATATGCAGAACAACTCAAAAGTTTTGGATGACATTTTCAGCAGTCAAAGGACTAATCATGACAAGTACGGACTTGGATACAATTAGACAAAAAATGGATCAAGCTCCAAAGAAACAGAACAAGAAACATATCGAAAAAGTTATGAAGAAACAATCAAAGGGGATAGGAATACCTACAAGGAAGATTACAGGGACACTCCTCCACCGAGAATATTCAGATTTCAGAATCAACGAACAACAAAAAAAAGTAGGCCTCAGGAAGAAAAAGTATGCATAAGAGTAACTTCTTTCAGAATATCTTCAACTCCCAAGTATTGAACTATCTTTTTGGGTTTATGTTATGCATGAAATAATTTTGGACATAAAGTTGTAAATTGCAAAGATAATAGGAGGAACATAAACAACTTTGAAAGTCATACAAAAAATGGTTATCCAAGAAGGCCTAGTGAAACACAGAGAAGAAGCTACAACAAGTTTGAATCATTTAGCATTGAAGTGGAATACTACAAGTGCAAATACTTTGGACACATGTCCAAATATTGTAGAATGACATTCCCTCCTAGAGAACCATAAAAAAACAACAACAATCACGAACATGAGCCTCAGAAGAGAACATGGATAAGAAAGGAGAATTAGTATAGAAATGAAGAATGCACACTCTCTCTACAAGTTAAGAAGAAGAAGCGTGGTTGGTATGTTGACAGTGGTTGTTCAAAACACAAACAGGTGAACAAAGACCAAGTCCCAGAGATAGAAAGATTGGAAATAAAACGAGATGAAGAAAATTATACAGAGAAAAGGAAAGATGATGGATACATAAAGATTTGAAAAATAACTGAAATAAAAGAAGGAAATGTAAATAAGGAACATTTTCAAGAGATTGTACTTTCAGGCACTATAGTGAAAGATGAATCCACGGACAGAAAGAAAGAAGCCAGAGCTCAGAGAGATGATGAATCTACTAATGAATATGATGATGAATACACTTCAGAGTAGGAATTGTTCTGAGCCATCCAACTTTGAGACTCCCAGATAATATGAATACTAGACAAGGGGAGTCTATGCGGTAGCTGAGACAAACCAGAGAACCATCCTTCGAGCAACTTGCAAAATTTGAGTATACAGATTCAGTGCATTCAATTAGCAGAAGTACAATATGATAGATTAATCAGTTTTAGTAGTACTTCATGATAGTACAGTGACATATGAGTCAAAATTATGGACAGTTATGTAGCAGAGTCTTGAACAGTATGGACAAATATGGACGTGAAATCATCTTTTCTGAACAGGAAACTTGAAGAAGTCTACATGGAACAACTGGTTCCTAGAGCATGGTACTCTAGACTGGATAAATATTTACAATAGGAAGGGTTCAGAAATGGAAGTGAAGACGACAACCTCTACATCAAGGTAACTTAAGATGGTATTTTATTAATTGAAGTTTATATTGATGATATTATTTTTGGAAGTACTTATGACAGGTTAAGCGATAAATTTGCAAAGGATATGTAGAATGAATTTGAAATGTCATTGCTTGGAGAACTATCCTTCTTTCTGGGTCTTTAGATACGTCAAAGAAACCAAGGAATTTTTATTTCTCAAACTAAGTATATCAGAGAAATGCTAAAGATGTTCAGAATGGAAGATTGCAAACCAGTTACCACTCATATGAAAACCAATTGCAAGTTGAGCAAAGATGATGATTCAAAGTCTATAGACCGGAGGCAATATAGGTCAATGATTGGTAGCTTACTATATGTGATAGTATCCAGACCAAATGTAATGCAGGCAGTTGGACACGTGGCTTGATTTCAAGCAACACCAAAGGAATCACATGTATTAGTAGTGAAGAGGATTTTCATATATCTCAAAGGAACAAAAGAGTTTGTATTATGGTATCCAAAAGGAAATGATCTATCACTTATTGCCTACATAGATGTTGATTGGGCAGGTTGCATTGATAATTGACGAAGCACCAGTGGAGCAGTGTTCTACTTGGGTGAGTGTTTAGTATCTTGGCTAAGCAAGAAACAATCATCAATATCTTTATCTACAACCGAAACAGAGTATATTGTAGCAACATAATGTTGTACTTAGGTTCTATAGATGAAACAAAATTTGATAGATATACAGATTGAGTATGATGATCTCATTCCAATCTATTGTGATAATACATTCTCATCAGTATCTCAAAGAACCTGGTGATGCACTCCAATATGAAGAACATTCCAATAAAGTATCACTTTCTACAGGAACAGGTTGCAGACAAGAACATCAAAGTTGAATATGTGGGCATAAAAGAACAAGTAGCAGACATATTTACAAAACCGCTTCCAAGGGAAGCCTTTGAGTATTTTCTCCAAAGACTCGGAGTAATTTCTACTCCAAAATGAATTATTTTGAATGCTTATCTTATATGTCTTAGATTTAAACGAGGAAGCACCATAAAGAGGACAATTCAGGTCGGGGGACCAGTTTTAGGAATATTTCAGTTAGGGGGAGTATCCCCAAGGATAGTTCAATTAGGGGGAGCAGCCCTGGATGGAAAGATACATTTTCCATTGATGACAAAGGGGGAGAGATTTATCAGATGAAAAGGTAAATGCTTGGAGAAAGAGCACAAATGCATGGTTCCAGGGGGAGAGATGGTCACATGGGGAGCATGAGTGATATGAATTTAGTATTGCATCAGAGTGTTTCCATCAATACCAAAGGGGGAGATTGTTGATTATTTGGGTTGTTTGTCATTGATGTCAACCCTTTTGAAGAAAGTTTGGTAGCAAATTCTGGTAGCACAAAGGTTTGGGTAATAGACTCAAGTTTGTTTGATGTATAATGGTATGAGTTCTAATATATTTGAAGGTAATACTATTCTGGATGGATATTATATTTCATGTCATTTTCAGTGGTATGTGGAATGTCACATAACTCCGTACAGTTAGAGAGTTATGGCCATGTGAATTTGGAGAACCCTCATGAGTCATCTAGAAGCCCCAAAAGGTCAAAGTAGTCAAAGTGGTTGCAAAGAAGAAATTATTTAAATAATAAAGTGAAGTGATGAATGTACTATAAG